>JAHDVE020010260.1:0-228162 GCA_022606495.2 Halesus radiatus
CACATTTTCCTTCCATCATTCACATTCATATATCGTATCATATATACTCTTCTGTATGTATATTTGGTGCTATTATTCCGATTCCTGATATGATTTAACTCAAGTATTTGATTCACTTGATCATATCTTGTCATATATTATCCTTACACTCCTTTCTTCGTTCATCCGCTCTGCATGCCAAAACCACCTAAGCGTCCCATTTATTAATTTTATCGATTACGCTTACATCCAGAAGCGTGCATTCCATACGGGCAAATAAGCACTGCCTACCCTACCTTAATCACATAAAATATAAATGATATTAAAATTTATAAAATTATTGCAAGAAATCAATATGCACTTTCAAAAATACGCGCTAAGTCCAGCTACGAATCGCAAAGCCACGCGCGCGCCACCGATCGCCCTACTATATATAACGTGTCAAAAGCAGGAATTAAGAACGCAAAATGACGCACATGCCATATTCAAATTTTGACTGCATTCTACACAAATAGTGTACATGTGTGCGCAATGCGCATTTGTGCAAGACTTGTTTGTGTTAGTGTCGAAAAGGGCCGTGCCTTTCGGTACAAATCACAAATGTGGCGATCAGCGCCATCTGTTTTTACTTTACCAGTAATTGGCTTGTAATATGCGTACATGAAGTAGTTTTTGTATATTTTATGTGGCAGGTAATTCTAACGAACAGCCAATCTCAGCGAAATTATCAATTAATTCGGTGTTTTTCCTACTGCTTACCCTGATTTAAAACTCTGTGCACGCCACTGCTTGCAACAGCCTTGCACTCTTTCCGGATCTTCACAATTTTAACATGGTTTTTCCATACATACGCATCTGATTGAGACGTAATGTGTTAATGTTTGGACGTGCTCCTGACATTTCATGTTTTGATACCTTCCAATCGACGGTCACCTTTCATCTGGTGTTGATTAATAGCACCCAGATTAATCCGTCGCTTTAACAGCCATATTTGTTCGGCAACCCACTAACCTTTAGCCGATCGCGATACAGTTTTAGGATTACGATAATGAATTACGATTAGAATGTCTCGCAAATAATCAAATAGTGAAAGTTTAATACTAGGCTTTAGGATGCGTGAGGTAACCGATTGAATTGATAAAAAACGCCTCAAAATCATTTCGGATAGGTTATAATTTATAATGTTCACATTTCAGAATCATAAATATTAAAAACATGGAAACAATATGAAATAGGCTTCATTATACGAATTCGCTCGATATTTGGCCATATGAAAAATAGGCGACCAGATAATTCAACACACGAAAACCTAGTTTAACCTAACCTAATTAACCATTTAAAAAAATAGGTTAGATTAGGTTTTCAGGCTAAATATTGACGCACTTTTAATGACTTTTTAAAAGTGTGCCGATTCATACGCGTGTTGAATTGTCATGGAACCAAAAAATACGGCACATTGTCTTGTTAAATTTTATGCATGTTTCAAAACTCAATATGAAACATGATGGATATGACTTAGCGAGCTAAATATTTCACGTTCACCTAGATTTTTCAGACAGAAGATGCTGTGCAAAATTTCACGACGCCAGTGCTCACCGTTCGTGAGTTTTAACGGATTGAAAATATGGAACATATCCCATGATATAAACTAGGAAACGCTTTGAAAATAGCTACGATGACCTTGGAATTCCAGGCAGAATATTTTATGACGCCAGAGCTCACCGTTGGATAATTTTTGTGATTTGTAGTTATAGTAATTGAGACAATTCGGTTAATAAAAGCGTGCATCTAAATCATAAATTATAATTCAAGGTCGTGGAAATGAACGGCGATCGGGCACTTGGAATCAATTTTCAAGTAATTCTTATCAACGAGCGCTTGTGAACTACCCTGCTCTATTTTAGCGATAATATAATATCAATATTGTAAGGTTTAAGCATCACAAAGAAAACAAGTTTAGCAGCGAAACGAAATAATCACGATAATGTGGAGAAAATGCACCGCTCAAATATACCCGCAATGTCACGTAGTTAAGCGAATTAAAACAATGGGCAATAAATACGGAAAAGTCATGATAAAAATATTATTTGCGCGTGTTTCGCACGTCAAAGTTTTGGCCAAACGAGCGATACATGCTAACCGGCCGACCTCTAGCGAATTTTCTTCAAACCTTGTTGACAGAACGGACTCTTCAAAGATTCGACTGTTCTATGCGATTATTGATCTGTTTGCAAGGGAAGAACAGACGAATTCTATAGTTGGGTTTAGGATAATAATTGGATAATTTTTATGGCGCTGTTTTTGTGAAAAATTATCTCAAGGGAGTTGTGCAAGTATTACTTCCTATTATCTATGTAATTATGTACAAACAGATACAGAAAGTCAATATGATGACCAAAAAAGCGAAGCTAGCAGTCCACAATGGGGTGCAGATACAAACCCTGATGTACGGCAAGGCATGGAACTGGCAGAGGAAGGATGAAATTAGACTGAATGCTGAAGAAATGAGATCTCTGAGGCGAATGTTTGGTAAAACCAAGTATGATTGTGTGAAAAAATGTTGAGATTCGTAAAGAATGCAAGGCTGATGTAAGCGTAATGAGTAAGATTAAGAATGGGACGATTAGATGGTTTGGGCATGTAAAGCAGATGCACGAAGAAAGTATTGTAAGGAGAATATATGTCAGAAGTAGGAATAACAAAAGATAATGTAAAAATATGAATGAAGCAAGAAGTGTATGCCAAGATCGAATTGTTTGGCGGTCCGTCCTCTCTGCCTACCCCTGCGGCGAAACGGCGTGATGATTAGTTATTCAGATACAGAAAAACAGGTTACTTCAAATAAACACAGTTTCATCAGATTTTATTATCATTAATATATCATATTTACCTTTTGTATAATAGCCCTTTACATTAATGCTTTACTGTGATATTGGGATGGCGGAATAATAGTCAAGAGACCGTTTTAATTAACACAGTGTATTATTACGAATAACGGGTGATAATGAAGAGACACTGGACAACATTGCATACTCTTTATATGCTTATAGTGGTATCGTATTCACGCCGTCTCTCTCATACAAGACTTCAGCCGCATATTCAATACAATGATTGCCCTTGAGATTTTGAGGGCCCTATGGATAAACCCCACCGGCCACCATCCTCCCCCGCCGCTCCACTCTTTTAAGAGTATTCTGTGTTATTTATCCTAAAAAATATGGATAATAATATAATGAAAACAATCACTCTATCATTTGTATTAGCGTCTTGCAAATATATCGTAAGGAATAAATACAGTTAGCTTTTTTTTTTTCAGTTTAACATTAAATTTTGTTTTGATAATTTAACTGCATCCTTTATATGGTCTATAAATAATGTGTAATGATAGCCTGTCCTAAAGGAGAAAATAAATTTTTTAAAAAATAAATAATAATAATAAATTCGTAGAATAGACGCAATATAAGAATAGGAAGTAATATTTGTACAGCGCCCCTGAGGTGATTTCTCACAAAAACGGCGCTATAGAAATGGTCCGATTATTATTATTATTAATGATATACACACGTGTCGCATCAGCCGCTGTGATGCATCTGTCAAGAATGTGATAATCTGCATACCAAAAGCGAGAATAGAGAGATCCAAAAGAATTAGCGAGATAAATAAAGAGAGTGCAGAAATACAGAATCCGGTCCGGCCAAATCGTCCGAATAAACGATAAAACAAATAATATTTTGACCAGATTTGGATCTTGGCGGTTGGACACACCGTCCCGACTTATGGTCGTAAATATTCCTTTGGAGATTTTTGTTCGGACCTGACAAAAGGTGCACACATACGGCTGCTGGGAGAGGATCAAAATATTTGTGCTCAGTTCGGTTCTTTGTCCCCCTTCTGGGAAAATGGGATCACTAACACCATCTCAAACACACAATGTCCCGACTCCTCCACATCTGAGATCGGAAACTGAGCAGTGCACACGAGATCAATAAGGACTATAATACCGCCAATGAAGATACGACTTGTTATTATTTCGACGTGCATTAGTAGAAGGTACACAACTTATAGAAATTAGGGATGCATCTTCGGTAGGTAATGATGAGAGGTTCCTTTTTACAATGTGTTGGATAATGTAAACGGGTTTTAAACCTTCGAAGTGGATGTCATTCATGTAGCTCGATGGACCAGAATGTGTTGTTTGTATAAAGTACCTACCTACCGCATACATATCTATATATTTCTCTTAATATGTGTTGGGACAGGACGGGTTTCAAGTCCTCATTGAATGCAATATGGGGCGAGTTTTAATACATTTTTTATATAATTTAAAGATTATATTACGTATTATATTATAGATAATTATTTATATAAATGTGTTACAGTAGTGCATAAATAAAACGAGATAATTAATTTGAATTTGTCTGGAAGTATCAGGGGCACAGACGCGCGGGAAGGTCGCGCTAAGGTCGGGCGTTATTTCTTTGCAGAATGTCGGTGTCAATAGAATCGGTCAGCCACCCCAGGGCGTGAGAATGATTGCGCTGATTAAGTTCGTCAACACACCAATCGTCAGTCACTCTCTACCGAGAAATCCGTGACTATCTATGTAACTTGTAAAACAAGATAAGTGTCCGGAATGGCGAACGTTGAACAATCAGTTTTCATTAGGCATTTATGAAGAGAGTTCAATCATTTTTATGATTGTTTTTATGGGTATTTAATTTTATTGACATCGTTTTACGAGGAGCACCTAATAATCGTAATGTAATACTTCAACAAGATCTTTAGTAGCTTATTAGTAGACTGTTTCACATGTGTCGTTTTTACGGTTTAACAAAGTTTACCGCGTATTCATTTCAACTTATTAAACGTCGGTTTAAGAAGCAGATTGCGTTACATTCATTGTCCAGAGTTCATAAAATCGAAATGCCGCCTTACATTTCCTGAGAATAAATTGGATTAAATCCGCACCCTTTGTCTGATGCACTCAATAGGACTTCAAGCGAAACGGAGGAAGACAGGTGATATGGAGATAGACAGTGAAAAGGTATTAACATTAATAATCCTGGATAAAACTGGATGCAGTAAAACAAATCACACCTTTTTATGAGTTGTTTTTCTTCAACTGGGAACCTTACAACACCAGCTAGAAAGAAGCAAGTAAAATGAATAGCGAGCGAAGAAATGCGCAGGTATTTTATAAGGGGATTCGTTGCTAGGTGGGATGGGAAGAATCTTTTGGAGGAGGTGCCTAGATACTTAACAGAATATGGAGTGGCAGAAGGAATGCACCTGAATTATGTATGTATGCAGCCAGGCAAGACGCCCTCGCGCCTCTGTGGACCAGAGCCCATTTAAATAATAAAAAAAGTTTCTCGAGACAGAATACTCAATATGGGAAAGATATTTTTATTAATATTAAACTTAGGGTACAATCAAATAGGACCGTGTGAACCCGAATACAAAGGCGACCAAACCAGCTCTCCTACCAAGCCTTAACTGGCAACTTCACACCGGACCTCCGGGCACTAGCAAATCACTAAATTGATTGTAATAATACGTTGAATGGTTTTGTAAGGTGGTTTGACCAAAAGAGAGTATTGGAGATCAGAGGTTAGTGTAACAGGGGGACATAATAGACAAGAATGTGGGAAGTAGGAGTCGAGGTCAGTCACGCAGAAGCAGGCACGACGAAGAATGCAGAAGGTAAAACAACCGACGAATGAGTACCAGAGTGAGAAAAGATGCCAACTTGATTAGACATTCCCGAGGATTGCTTCATTATAATATAAGTTGAGAGAAAGCGTTTAATAAAGAAACTTATTGATTTATAAATGAACACCGGGGAAGATTGCTTGAATACGTGGTAAAATAAATTACTGCACGGTTAGGATTGCCCTGATGGTAGCCAACCTCTGATAAGACAGCATCTAGAAGGAATTTGAAGTCGATTCCAAGTTCCAAGTACAGAAATGCATACGTCTGCAGTAATAAGTGTGAAAAATAAGTTTTGTTAATTCGTCATTCATTTCTCGAAATTCAAGTACGAGGGTTTTAACTTTGGTTGCATTTCGCCGAACTATGGGAACAATAAAAGGTTTTTGCCGCAGCGTTGAGCATCAGCTGAAAGCTCTGCTATGAAATACTGTTTGTCGGGCGAGAACAGGAAAAAATGGCCATTATTTCTCTTACCTGATTTGCTTTGACACGTTATTTGACGAACCCAACCCTCGCACTGTGACTGACAAAGGATCTCACGGGAACGAGCCGAAATTTCAGGGATACGGAAAGACATATTGTAGAAACATGTTGAGTTTTTAGATAACAAAAACAACCGATTTTAAAATACCCAGCATCCATTACTACAAACAAGGATTTGTAATTTACAAGGACATTAATGCTAACTATGTCAGAAGTCGGAATAACAGAAGAGAATGTATGAGACGTTGTATGATTGTGAATGAAGCAAGAAGTGTATGCCAAGATCGAGTTGTTTGGCGGTCCGTCCTCTCTGCCTACCCCTGCGGGGAAACGGCGTGATGGTTAGTTAGTTTAATGCTAACTAAACATTTTACTGTTTCCACACATGCGTAAGCATTTAGAAAGTAGAGATGATGGAATTATCATACCATTCGATTTTCCTTAGTCTTTTCTTATTCTCTTTCGCCAATCCGCTCTACCTGTACAAACATACCAATATCCTATTTAATCTTATTGATTATGCACAAATCAATTATCAATTATTTTCGGAATACCTACATATTATTACATGAAATTTTGAGTGAATTGAATAGAGGCTGTTAATCCAAAATATGGGTCGACGGAAACCATTTATTTAAAGTATATTTAATCAAATTTCAAAACAATTAAATTAAAATGTGTATCTAAATTATATTACACAGATAATAGATTAATGCCAACATTTAGCTGCGTGCTAGAATGAGACTGGCAGAGGAATGCGAGAGAAAATAATGGCTTCAATTTGCGGTTGCTTTCAAAGAAAAATAATTATTTACTGTCCATCATAGAAAGAGATGTTGCTCCGCACCTCGTACGTGCAAAACATGCACATTGTTGTCGTATGTAGGTACTGTATGTCCAGATGGTCAAAAACACAACACAATAGAAGTAGACAACTAACCCAGTGGATCTTTGTGATATGATGGAAAATTTTGGCCACGTGCAAATCATGAATTGATGAACTGTAAAGTTCCGCCTTTACTACATATTATATTTTAAAGTTTGGATAAAGCTCTATCCTCCGTGTCTACCCGCTCGTTGAGATTCCTCGCTGTTTACATTATGCAGATGAGAAAAATTCTTAGAAATAATGAGTCAAAGAGGATTCTCAAGATGATTCATAGGGAATTTCTGAACATCTAATTCCCCATAAAAAAATTAATGGTTCAATTAGGATGACTGAAGCTTAATCTGCAATATTTAAGAGGCTATACATGTTTGTGTCATATATTATAATAGCAGGATATAAAGATGGCACGATCAAGTGAATGAAACGCCGACGTGGAAAGGCGGAAGACGGAAAGTGAACACAACACATATTGTGGATGTGTCGCGTTTTACGGCGGGTCAAATTTATAGAACTTGGGGGACACCGGACAATGATTAGTTTTTTTGCGGTAAGATCCACGTCAAAGAAAGATTATGGTTCAATTGTATCAGGAGTAGTACTTGGAATCGGTAATTAGACACGGGATAGATGGCAGGATGTTACTGGTTGGAAAAAAAGGGAACTCAGAGGAAATGTATTGGGGTTTATTATACTGCAGGAAGGGTGAAAAGCTGACAAAAAGGAAAAGCCTTCAAACTTTGGCTAGAGGAGCGGGGAATCAGTATTAAATAATCGTTAAGGGATGCTGTAACGTATTAACAACAAATTTAGTACAAAAACTGTATAAAAATTGAATAGATGGTTAATTAGGGTAAGTCAGAGTAAGCAGCCGATATAAATGACTTAAATTTATTTTCAAAATAGTCCATTTTATTAAAGTGAATACGTCGGTCAGGAGATTTTAAATATTAAATTTAGATACGCAATCACAACAACATGCTAACGTATTCATGAAATTTAGTACGACAATGAAATCTCACTGAATATTTTCAATAGAATAGGTTCGGTGACAATGCTCGAACAACCCCTTGTGCGAGCTAAACCGGCCCACCCTACAATACAGTCATTGACAGCCCCTGTACCGAGCCACCCCAATAACGCAGGGCTGGCACTCTATCCGTGATCAATACTTGTCCCATTGTGGATGGTAGGATTGATGCTAACGCCATATTTTGGTGTGTGTACCATACAATGATCATTCAGCTTGTTTGCTATCCCTATAGATGTCTCACTAAGCAGCTGTGGTTGATGGGGACTTTTCGTGATTCACAGATAAGATTGATAATAAATATATGGATGGCCCTGCCGCTGAGAGCTCCGTTGCAACCTCTCTGTTAAATGGAAAGATAAGAGTTGGGTACCTGGCTCTTCATATCTAGTTTCCAAACATAGCTAACTCTCATTGATTAGTCTATCGGAGATTGGTCAACATCTACACCTGAATTCCTGAACACTTGACAGATCAAATTAAGCATAATAGTACTGCACTTTCGGAAATTCCTCAGGTATGAGATTTGCATGCTACCAGAACTTATTTACATTATTATTTGAACTAATTCTAGGTTAATTTTCGATGAACCTTAAGAAATATTAATACCATATACAGAAAATACCCTAACAACCTCATATTTTTCGCATTATCACGACTTCAACGCGAACGATGTCTTCAACAGTAACTAAACCATCTCTAATAACGTGTTTAATTTGATTTAGCGTCCCATTCTTTATCGTACCAAAAAGGGGGGAATCCAAATCCCACAAAGTAACAGTACAGCATACAACAGTAGACAGGCACAATCAACATGATAATTCCAATCACCCCTGTTACAAAACAGTTTCACATTACTGGTAACACAAATTTGGGGGTAGTTAAGGGATCGTTCACACAAATAATGTGACCGTATTGAAGCTAGCCGGTATACAGGGCTTTGTGATTGGTCTTTCGAACCAACTGGGTGTAAAGTACAAAATACCCGAACTAATGTAGGGGTATCTTGTCAAATGGTGTCACCCGACTCGAGTATCTCTTAACTTGACTTCGTACTTTAATTCTTCACGGTTTTTGAAGTAGTATTATTTCTCGGTTTACCTGTGTCTAATATACTCCGGTTCACCCCTCAAACAAACAGTCTGTTGGTGTCTCGCTTCACGCTTAGGAGCTTTGAGCTTTTGGCTTTGTAGCAAGTCAGGCGTTTTGTAAACATTGGCATGAAAACTTAACCCAATTTAGATTTGATACAAATAGACGCGTTTTCTTTCTTAAAAACTGAAGATCTGTAAATATTTGTTGTAAAAATGTACACAATGACTAGAATTTTTAAAATATTAATTCAATCACCAAATACCTAACTCTGACAATAAATGATTCCGGGTTCGACTCATGGCTCACGTCTTATATCTTTGGAAAGCTTAACCAACCTCTTCTCATATCGGAGATTGGCTATCATCAAGGTAATTAGGAAAATCTACGGATAAATACATTTTTTTTAAATAATTATAAAAAAATTATGTCGTATTGATCTGATCATGTAAGTTAATTGAAGAAATCAATTGAAAAAGCAGAACGTTCACAATCGCAGTACACTTCATAAATCTTCATAATTAGCTCTAACATAACCGCATAAAACGATTCATTCATAAAAAAAACACATAAGTTTATGAGTGCAATTCAAATTATTATGATGTCGGTCTTTAACGCAGATAAAATCAGCTATAACAAAACGCGTTCAATATTGTAATGAATGAACCCCAGTTTATGACCCCTGAGTTTTAGTGCGCAGAGTTGGAACGCTTGGAGGGGTGAAGGGGGGCCGAACTCGAGGCTCGGGACTCGTGCTCGGCCTTTGTCCCGGTACAAATAGCTTCCCTAAAACAACACCTGCCTTATGGCGTTGGGCTGCCGGTTAATTTACTATGTCAAAAAAATGTATGCAAATTAACGACATTGTGACGTAGAATTGAGATGAATATAAAAAATAATTATAAATATAATTTTACAAAAAAAAACAGATTTTTTTATTAATGAAGAATGTTATATTTCATATATCAATTAATAATTTATCTAAACCTAAGCAACGGTAATGCCAACGGAAACATAAGTAAAACTCAAAGATCAAATTTATAGAAAGATCAAATTTAAAGTAGGGATCAAAAGTGTTCCTTGTGGAAAACACATTTGTTGACGGTTATATTAAATTTCTTTATCAATGTTCCTTACGACAGTTGTTGTAAAACCAATTTTGTAAAGACCATCAAAATCAACCATCATCATAACAACACACAGACTAACGGCCCTCGTCTAAGCAAAAATATACAACCCTTGTCAATATTTGTTCGTCGAAATAACAACCCCTGATTTAAAGCCATATGCTTAGAGCTTAGACCGTTAGGCTGCTGAAATCGTCAAAACCAATCGTCATGGGAAGTCATAATTAATGTGACATGATCAGATTAGTGACATCTATATAAAACAATTTAATATTCTCAATAAGGAAATCCAGTACATTTTTAACCTTATAAACATAAAAAGCAGTTTTTTTCCATTGTTAAATTAACTTTCAAAGTCTGATTTTTTTTAAACCCACCACGGAATGAATTTACACAGAAAGATTTTACGCGAACAGACGTCGATTCAATGATAACAACCAAATAGGGCGTTTTGAAGAGATGGCGTTTTATTCACTTTTAAATAACGATTTATAAATTCTACGTATAACCATATTAAATTTCCGATAATCTCTTGAAATTTATCAAAATAGTACCTAACTGTTCATTATTAGTATATTTGCGAGTATTACACGATTAGTTTATATTGCGGTTTAATCATTAGAACGGGTATTAAATAATGAGTTTGGGGTTTAATACGACGAAATCATACTTGTAAGTTTTGGAGTATCGCTTAATTAATTTCCTCCACATTTTACCTGAAACTAATTAATAAGTTAGTTCCTTCCTGAACATTAATTGAAATTTATGATAATACTGTTGTTTGTAAAGGTTATTGGTAATTAGGTAACCTAGAATGATATTTATTGGAAACACGCGATTAAAACACGTGTTTAATTAGGAATAACGCGCAAGTAGATGAAATAAAATATCAGGGACGTCCTAGAAAGACATCTGAGTTCGATCATTGAGGCGTGAGTGTGCAAAACCATGTACGACCACATTTCGATTCACAGGATCTGAATAAGTCGACCGATAATGATTATTAAAAAGCGAGAGATGGTTTGGCAATAAAAAAAATGAAAACCACACAAGAGCCTCAACTGTTTCGAACTGTCTGGAGCCAGTGGGACTATAGCATCCCGAATTGAGGTTGGAAAGTACCTAGCTTTTAGATATGGTCACCTAACACGGCTCAAGCCATTTAAAGCAACTTTTCGATTATGAATGCTGGCGTTTCACCGGGGCGATACTGATAGTATCTACCTCTCTGAGAACATGCAGATGGAATGAGAAGTTGGTGACACCCGAAAAAAAGTTGGTCGTAAGGGTCACGTCAAGAAATATATAACAGAATGTATGAATGTCAATGAGGCAAGGAACATGAATGACCTTCCTTCTTCCCTTTATTGGTTTGATTATAATTACTACATGTACTCCACGTGGAAATCTACCACACGTGTAGATGAGTCTTTGAATAATAAAATAACAGTGCAAGGTCAGTGCGAATAAAATAACGTGTAATTTTCATGCATGTTATCTCTTTCATGTTACAAGCAATTATAGTTCACGTGCTTATAGGTGTAGTTCCGTGGAACAATGTTCAGGGGTATTTTAAATATTGCTAGAAATTACTGACTGATTACGCCAAGAAGATAACCTAGTCATAATATGGTAACAAAATGAATCAAAGAATTATAGTGATCACAAATCACGCTAAAACAGAAGAAATTGGCTACATACATTGAAAGAAAACTATGTGTTATTTTTCTACATATTTAGTAAGAAAATATAGTCCATTTTTTTAAATAATAATATTTGGATGATTTGCATAGCGCCATTTTTGTGAAAAATCACCTCAAGGGCGGTGTAAAAATACATGTTTTTTCCAATGCTCTTATCACTAACTATAGACAATCTATTATTACAACTTATGGCTAACAACTTGCATTAACCAGTTCGTCGATCTTTAATACCAAATTATATGTACAATGAATTTGACCAATGAACGTGATGCCGCATTAAAATATACATGCTATTAATATCACTAACTATAGACCATTTATTATTACAACTTATGGCTAACAAATTGCATTAACCAGTTCGTCGATCTTTAATAACAAATTATATGTACAATTCATTTGATCCATGAACGTGATTTTATCAACAATGACGTTCTAACTTAAATACCAGCATATATATATATATTTAATTTTTTCTAAAGATAGTTTTTAGAGTAAATTTTTTTTCAATTTTTACTTCAAAGAATAATAATCGCATTTAACAACATTATCATAATATCCGTGTTGACAATTGGTTTTCCCATGAATATTCTTATTTCTTTCATGAATCATAGTTTGTTTATATTGAACACCAATTATAGAGTTTAAAGCCACCCAAATTAAGTTAAAATTTCGTCAAAACTTAAAAAAAATACAAACAAAAAAAAACAATTAGAAATTTTCATACAAATCTAAAACCAGAATACGCGAGTGACGTCAGATGTTCCGAATGAAAAGGTACCAATAGAACAGGGTGTTTTGATGAGATGATCTTTTATCTTCTTTTAAATAACAATTTATAAAATCTGCGTATAATTATCTTCTTCTTTTATCATATAAAGAAGAATGTTCCGGGCAGGCGGTGTCTTTGTTTTGTTTACAAATCTACAGTTTTATTCCTGGCTTGATGAAATTTTGCACCCTTGACCTACAAAACAAGAGGAAGGTCACGGTCTACATGAGATTTCTTAAAACCATTACCCTCCCGATTTCCCACCCTTAATGCCAAATTTTGGTACTTCTTGATGAAATTTTGCATACTTGAAGTTAAAAATAAGAGGAAAATTACTGGGTGGGGAGGAGTGGGGAGTAGGAGTAGGGGTAGGAAAAGGGATTATAAAACTTTACTCCAAACTATTAACAACCCGGGCAACGCCGGGTACTTTGGCTAGTATATAATAAAACTTGTATATTCTGAATAGGCGTATGCTGTTCTATTAAAAAAAAATCAAGTCGTAATAGGAGGCACTGGAGTTAATATTTAAGAATACTATAGCTTTAGATTCGAAATGAAAAATATGGAACAGATAATACGGCGCCTTTTTTATAGATACATTGACACATATTTCAAATCTCAATAGCTCATGATGGAGAGGATGTTTCGAGTTCAGTGATGTACGGCTGACTGTGTAGTCAGTAACCATTCGCTGCAGAACGTCTTGAAGCACTGCAGCGATGTTGATGTTCGAATAGATAGTGGTGTTTCATTACAAAGTTTTATTGAGGAATAACTGTAACTACCCTTAAATACACTGATCTAGAATTAACAGAGAGAATAACCCGTGCAACTTTCATGATCGCTCACCGTTCGAAAGTTCGGTTCTCTATTACAAGATGAACAATAATAAATTGGAAGAAACAGTACGAAATATAAATTTCTTGTATAGGAGATTTTGAAGCATTTTATTTGAGACATCACGCTTCACCGTGACATCATTATAAAAAGAAGAAACAATTGATTTTTAAAAGGCCCGTAATAATTAGACGACGAGTTTTTTACGCGAATAACCGATTCAAACAAGCATTTATTGTCCGCTTTATTTCATTATATGGTATTGAAAAGGGCGGTAAAATTACCGAACAAAAGTCGGCCGCCTCGGAATCGAACACAGGGCAACAACAAAGCTGGTTTATTAATAAAATAATTGTAAGGGCTCACGCACGCGAGGGGGATGTTTCACCCCTTCCCGGGTAAGAAAGCCCTTGTCGGAAGAGTGGCAAGCCGAAAGCAGGGCTTATATGAATCGATACGAAATACCGATTGTTACAAAATGGCTATCGATAACGTTTATATTGTAGAACTTACAAAACGTTCCTTTATTGATATCGAGTTGTCTCAATTCTGACGAAAAAACGTTAATTTGTATAGGACGCCGGGCTTGCGATATGAATCGAAACAAAGTACAGTTTTTTTTGTTTATTGTTTTGGGTTTTATATTATTAGTATCAAATTGTCTAGATTCCGACAGAAATGTATATTTTTATTGGATACCGCAAAATAGTTTATAAATTATGTTTATATATTTTAATTTTAGTAATTGCTTTATATATTTTAGGATATTTTCTTAGTCCTCACTAAGAGGTCCTGTGGTGAAGAAAACTAGGTTTTGGATTGAAGGTTTTCAGCGACTTCTATATTTCAACTTCAATGTTTGGGTAGGGCATTTTCAGTAACTTCTAAGACAATGTTTTTAAAATACTAGTCCGATCTTTTTATGATAATTCCTTAAGACAAGTTTTGCTAGATAAAATGTGATTTTTAAATGACTTAATTTGTTTGATACTAGGGGGAAGTTTTGAACAAACTTTGCCTTTAATTTGTATGTAAAACTGTCAATGGAATTATGACAATCCCAGTCTTTGGGGAATACTGAATGAAGTGAGAGAGATAAGGAAGTTTTGGAAGTGCATGACCATACAGATCTAGCCACAAAGCATAATTATAGCCATTTCAAGCAACGTTTCGGATTTTGATGGTGGTTTCTCACCAGGACCATAGAGAGAGGATCTTTCGCTCCAGATAATATTTATTGGTTAATTTGAAAGAGGAGTACCAATTTCGACTAATTAAGCATTTATGATGCCTTTAGTTATCACTTTACAATAAAATAAGTGTTTTTTTGAAATATATTTCTTAATTATTTTGCCATTTTTGTGAGTTAGGTATGAATATCTAGAAAGCCACTTTCAATCAATTAGTGGACTAATTAAAATCTATTATACACCTAATTAAGGTATGCGGGTGGAATCGATATACCAACAAGCTAAATAATTGAACAATAATTATTATATTATCAACTGTTTCGAGGGTAGCCATATACGAAACCAGCCAACTACATTTAGAAAATCGATTTGGTTTGTCCCCTCAATTAATTCATTGACAACAATCACGCTATTCATTAATAGAAACAGAACTCATCGTGCTTGTTCGAAAATATTAAAGTATGTTGTTTTTGATTAGATGGTTTTTATTGATTTTAAACACGAAAAGAGTATTTATTTCATAGGAATATTAAAATAAGATTAAAATGTTTAATAATTTGTGCCCAGTGGTCGACGTAATTGATTTGGTTAGGTGTTGCGATATTCATGGAAAATTAACAAAAACATGATAAAAAGGATATAAAATACCCAAGAAAATAATACCGCTTTTCAAGAATCTGTTTACTGTTGAAATCGTTAAATTCGGAATACCGCAAGGTACAAGTTTGGGTCCTAAATTAAATTATATAAAACTATGGATGTAGTCAGAGCATTCAGGGTGTTTTTCGAACGTGTCGTGTAAGATGTCGTAACAGCTGTTATCTCGCGATATGTTTGAAGGCGAATCAAACAAAAAATAAAGAAAGAAAAAATCGTCATCACAGCAGTTTAATTCAGAGTACGTTGCATCACCTTTTGGAACATGAAATACCCCCCACCTGTATGTGAAACAGCTGTCATAATTTAAAAAAAAATAAAACTTCGAATAAACTTTCATCGGCATCATTGAAGATTGATTGAAAGTGCTATACATTGCGTCACCATTGCCGTTTGATGGGAGTTAAGCACGGCTACGCAGCGCACACACAATGTTGGATAGGGGTGTTTACAATAGGGGAGGGGCGGGGGTTGAATCAGCCCTGAGCCAGTTGTCCCACTGCCGGGCTCGGGCATGCGTGTCGGTAACAGGGTTGAAATTATACTATGGAAGGAACAAACATTCGGTGTCGCATTATCAACGTTGCTTACCAATAATTAAAATGGAATGGACAACGTATCACAGAAAGAAGATATATCATTGTAAGTATAAATAAACGAAACTATATGAATGAGCCATAAAAACAGTAGATGCTATATTTTATTAAGAAGTCGATATCACCTCAATCTCAAGTCGTAATAGCTGGGGTAGCCGTTTTTAGGTAATCATATAAAAATCTACGTTAATAGTCAAGAATTTTAAGTAATTTAATAGCTTAGGAGATGATTTCTTACATAAATAACACTTATTGAGTAAGTTTAAGTCCCATTTCAGTGATGTTTTTAGTTTTTTTCCCGGAACCACCGATGATTACGCGGCGTTAGTCAATTTGGAGCAACCCTGTTTGTTAAATTTTAGGCTGCCATATGCGGTGCCAGTGCGGACATGTTAATTCCCCCAGTGTAATAAGGGTATACAGTGTGATTCGTAAGGGTAAACGCGGTCGATACGGGCCTTGCTACCTAGCACGACAACACACACTCTCGGAGCGACGACGCACACTCGGAGCCGCTCATTCGATAAAACGCGTCGTGTGCCGGGCTAATTGAACGAATTGGAAGCGACGATCATAATCAATTCCACAGTTATTCAATTAAGGCATTTGGAATTAATGAAAGCACTTTGTTTATTTGAGCGGAGTACTGCGAGCGTCCATTTGAAGAACTTCACAGTTCGTGGATGCGTTAGAATAAACGACTTCACTTCTCGAGGTTGTGGGCTCGATTCTGCTCACATTGTGACATTAAATTGCTAATTAAGTATTTGGAGTTTCCTGTTCATGTTGAAACACCTTGAAAACATGAAACATAAAATAATGATGGTTTTTCCTCTCTTTTCACTTCCAACAGCTTCCGTGAAATAAATATTAAAAAAAAAACAGAGATCTTTGGCTGTGGTCAAAACCTGGTGAGAGATAAAAAACTTTAGACGTAGTCGTCCCCACGACTTGTTCAAAATATCACATAACAGATGTTCTAGCACAGCATAGCATGACAAGAGGAATGGTGTCATTGAATGAAATTTCTAAAACGTTAGATACATTTAATTAATCTAACCTTAAATCTTCCGAAATGTTGACAATGCTAAAATAAGACATCGTGCAAAATTCAAAATCGAGACATTCTTCCAAAAGGCTTTATCCACGTAAAAAAACTGGAATTAAGATGTCTTAGTTCAATAATAATAAGCGTAATGAGTAATATTAAGAAAGGGATGGTTAGATGGTTTGGGCGTGTGGAACGAATGAACGAAGAAAGGAGTGTAAAAATAATGGCACGGTCAAGTGAATCAAATACTTGAGTCGGGCCATGTCAGAAGTCGGAATAATAGAAGAGAATGTATGAGACGATGTGTGAATGAAGCAAGAAGTGTATGCCAAGATCGAGTTATTTGGCGGTTCGTCCTCTCTGCCTACCCCTGCGGATAAACGGCGTGATGGTTAGTTAGTTCAATAGAATCTGGACAATGAATCCCCTCTGCGTAAACTGTTGGTTTTCCAAATAAAACATTAAAAATAATACCTAAGTATTAAAATTTCATTAGCAGTAGTCGCAGTTTTACTTTAAAAGATTTTCTAGCTTGTAGATCGCACTAGATCGCCGCGGGCTGGTTGACGTGATTAAAACAAGATAAGTGTATTTAATTCGACAGGCGATGATAAGATAAAACGTTATTTGTGTCACATACGTCACTATTAACAAGTTGTTTAATCAAATCAACATTATTATAAAGCCATTATCTAATGTATACATTGATGAAAAATTTGTCAATTTAAATTAACCACATTTTGTTTATGTTTACATCGCAATAAAAGGAATAAGCCAAGCAAAAAAAGCCGTTGGAGAAAACGTTATTAGAAATGTTAACCTTTTTACAGAATTAAAATAAATATTACATAGTTTTTTTAACTTTGTCCCGTAATATAAACATGCCATCAAACAGTGTGCTTAAAATTTAACAATATTGTATCAACGTTCAAACCTGCAGCTAAAAACAAAGGACAATGAGGGTTTCAGATTACGTTAGAAAAGCCAGGATTGATATCCAAAATTGACCCATGGCGAGTCGTCGGTTCATTTCATTTGTGTGCGAACTTTGTGTCTCTCCCCCAACCGAGGATCCATTGAATGATACTATAGTTCCAGTTGTCATCTTTTAGCAAAACCATGTGCTGAAAATTGTCCAATTTAAGTGTGAAGATTATGAGAATAACCGCTACTTTTGTTTTGCTTCTAATCCGCTCATTACTTCTTCTTTTTCACTAGGTGTTGTTTAAAAAGGCCCTCGGTGAGGTTATGTATTATTTAGTGTATATTTTTGGCTCTTTTATTATTTGTAATTTACATTTGATTATTTGTACCACTAGTTTAATCTAAATTGTTAAATAATATTTTTAATTGTTCATGTAAGTGAATCTGCTGCTCATAAATATTTTATGTCATAGTTTTAATTTGGATAAATATAGCATATATTAGGTTAGGTTAGTTAGTTAGTCTAAAGCGCACTTTAGGTGAACCCTCACAAATTATTATGATTACTTATCATCTCTATGGACCGTTATTTTAGTTGATTTTTTAAGCTCGCTATTTACGTTCGTCGAGTTTCTAGAAACTATACTAGAAGTATACTAGAAACTCTGACAAGATAAGCCGGGTGTACTAAAAACTACATAAATATCTCTGATAAGTTGATAAGTAACTGAAGTACCGGGTCTATAAATTAGGTAGTTTAAATAAGGTTCCATTTTCGAAATTCAAATAATGGAGTGCTTTGCTTCTGATTCGCGTCGCATTTAGTCCGGCAGATGACAAGCGTGTCACCGCGACAAGGAACCGTGACAGCGACAGGGGTGTCCCGCCCACACTAGATGGTATCACCGCGCCGGACAAACACCGCAATTAGACCAAATGCGACGTAGTTTTGTTTCAGCGCGTTTAGCTATCTGCTATCTGGTCACCGGTTTCTGGTCACTGATATCTGTTCGCGGATCTCGGCCGATTTTCGCGGTTCGTTGGGCAGATAAGTGGCCACCGACCACCGACGATAAGTGATTTGCATCTGATTTTGAGCGATTCATTTTGAGGACTGCGGGTGATTCAGAGCGAGAATGAACGTTACTTCCTATCAAAAATATGATTAAGGCGTCTCTCTTTTATTCGTACGCTCAAATGGTGAGTGAAATGTGTATCGGGGTGACCATAGACCAGGAAAACCGCGAAACTTGGAAAGGGTCAAATAAAAGGGGGAGCGAAAGGTTAGAAATTATCGAGCTATTCAAATAGGGTTGTTAAACAGATCAAAAACAATGTTTCGATTTTGAGTAGTGGTCTACCACCACCAGCGGAGGTTGTATTTTCCAGTCTTGATTCAGGAAATGCTGGCATTTAAAAACTAAAGACAGACGAAATAGCTTTCACAAACCTTACTGTTCATCTATCGTATGAATTTACATTAAAATAAAAGATGTAACGTGAATAATGGCATTCGCTGCATCGGCGAGCTGAAATATAATAAAAGCGCTTTAAACGGTGAATTTAAATAGATGTTTCCTCTCGAAGAACGGTTATTTATTCGTTATGATTCAGTTGCTAGAAGAAGGTAGGTAGGTCTTTAGCGGTAACATTGATAGAAGAAGGTGAAGTGCCGCATGGGAATGTACTTACCTGGCGAGCAATGCTAGAAACTGCCCGATACCAGGAGGCCAGAACAATGGAGGAGTGATATTATTGCATTACTTCCATTATTTCCACCGGTCGGATTTGGATTCACCAGTGATCCGCCGTGAAACGATTAGCTAACGGAACTGTACACATGGTTTAAACTTTAAACGAACTGCAGGTAGCCAGGGTGTTGTGTACTGTATGGAAATCAAAACAGTATAATATACTGGTGAAACAGATTATTGCAGTATTCTCCGATTTTTTTAAAGAATTGTTAGGATTCATTTTAATAGGCAATTACGACAACGATTGTAAGTATTTATTTATGTACACGTGATCTTTGCAACAACACTTGATTTCAGTCATGACTCATGCTATTTGGATATTTAAACGGTGTGTTCCACTTTTTGACAGTTCCGGGAATAATAATGAGAGTGGATAATTATGATTTTTTTCATTATAACTATGGTTAATAATAATAGTTGGTTGTTTTTCTAAGTGTGTGCAAGCGGGCTATAGAATTCCTCCCTTTATAGGAAAGAGGGATGGGGATTGAAAAATAACTTCATACTTAACATCTCAATTGGGGTATAATTAGTTTTTTTTTGTTTGAACATATTTAAAGTATACGTTTTACAGGTATGTCGGTATGCTTGCCAGAGAGCGTTACAAGTAAGGGTTTTTACACATAAAATTCTCTGGTATTGGTTCATTGTTCATGGTGAAAAAATAATATACGAGTACATACCTTAGTCAGTGGCCTACGTACTCCAAGCAAACACAAAAACTAGATATTTGCTACTGATGCTCGTACTCTGAGATTTGTGAATGAAGTTGCATTTTTCCAGTTATTATAGAATGCGTGACGTTTAATGATCTTGCCATGCATATTATTGGGGCGACATTATTAATGATTTTTATTTGTTCCTAGCCCATGGTGTTGCAGCACTATGAGCTGACATAAACATATTTTGCCGCTTAGATACAAAATGTGGTGAGATTAACATGTATATTTTAACGCGGCATCACGTTCATTGGTCAAATACATTGCATATTTAGTAGGTTATTAAAGATCAATTTGCTAGCCATAAATTATTTTTTATATGAATACCACACAAGAGTCTCAACAGCTCCCTAAGACTACGGCATCCCCAATTAGGGATTGTTGTGAGGCTAAAGGAATTGGGGATGGGAAGGAAAGGAGGAAGGTGGAGAAATATCTGGCTATTTAGATCTGGTTTCCAAACACGGCTAAAAGCCATTTCAAGCAACGTTTCAATTCTGAATGGTGGTCTTTCACCAGCGCAATACTGAGAGTATCTTCCACTCTGGAACGTGCGCAAATATATATATATATATATTATTTTTAAATTAATTACTTGTGAAACAGCACAAATTAATGAAATAAAATTTACTTGCGCACGCCGGGATTTGAACCCGCGGCCTTCGGATTCGCAGTCGAGAGCCTTACCCCTCGACCATGGAGGCCGTCATAATATATTATTATAATAATAGATTGTCTATAGTTAGTGATAATATAGAGCATTGGATTTTTTTTATAGCGCCTTTGATTTAGTTTTTCACAAAAATATATAGGCGCTATACAAATCATCAAAATATTATTATTATTAAAAATAACGGGAATCACTCACTTAAGATTGCAATTTATAATCATTTTCGATCAACAAGACAAGTGGCAAGTGTACCAGCAATCCATAAAAATGTTCAGATTTAAAATTTTGGTATTGTAACTATTATTAAAGATGGATTCATTCGCATTTTTTTAATGTACATTCAACTGTTAATTATTGAGGGACAAATGAAAGGGGGAATACTTACATTGTCTTTTTACCACGTATTTTCCCTGTCCTAAAAATAGAGATAAAAGTTAGTTTAAAAAAATCGCACGATTTGTTATCCGTGTTAACACGTGCATGGGGCTGTACGTAAGTTGTTACAAGTCGCCAAGAAAGATGGCCGATAAACAAAATGACAGACAGTCCACGGAGCCGGAACGGAGCTAGACACCCATCCCAAAAAGGAACCGTTCCACAAAGGTAAGTGATCTGCGGCAAAGGTAATTCTAGACTAATCCATTGTCTTATTACGTACGGATGAAATTTGATAAAGAGCGCGGAACTTGGATAGATAAATTTGTGTAACGCTTTGGAGGCGTCACGGCCACTGATCATTCGGTATTTCTGATTTAAATATTATAGTATTCAAAACAGTTCTTAGAAACGAAACCATTGTACGACCTGTACACTGGGAAGAATTATTCCACGTAATAACTGCTCGGGGGATGGGAAGGAGGTTGGAGTTTAATCAGAGTCAATATAGGAATTCGGTATGGACAGTTGTGACTACAATTTGCATAGTGAAGATTACTCTGATGACAGCCCAACTCTGATAGGAGAGGGCGCCAGAAAAATAGAGATCACAGAGCAAATAATACATAGAGATACCCTAACACGCAAGGGGAAGAAACAAATATGAGAGGAGAGGGGGAAATTTAAGTAAAACAGCAACCATATAAAAATGATCGGTTTCTTCAAAAACCGAATAATTTCTAAGAGTATTTAGTTCGACCCTTTTTATGAATGTTTTGTAATTTGCTTACCGCTATCAAAATCACGCTAAACAAACGTTGACGGCAGATAAGTAAGCTGGTGCCAAAATGAGTGTCACGTGACCTTTGCCTCTAGCCGTCGAAATCGTACTTAAGGCAAGTCTATCAACGGATGGATTTAGTTTTCGATGAACGTGCTTTCTTCCATTTTCTCTCCTTTAATTGTTTTCCACGACTATCCTATTTATTCAGATGGGATTTACTGATTGTAAGTCCGTTTCGTTCATGTTATGTATGATTTCGGTTGAAGTTTGACTTTGTCTTTGGCCTTCCCCCCTTTACATATTATTAAAAACACTTCTGAATATAAACGTTTTCCTCATTTTAATTCATACATCGTGTCGGCTAATCGAAAGTGAGCGAGTTCGCGTTTTGCTCCTAAAACAAGCCGATATTATTCAATTTTCAACGGGCGACGCACGTCAATATTGACAGCGATTCGACGGCGAACAGGAAACTTATCATCCACAACACACCGCAAAACAAATAATATCGACGTACAACATAATCATTAATTATGTATGTATTGTAGATTCGAGTGCAAAACATTAACATTCAAGGCAAATCATGTTATCGGTGTGCGTGGAGTTTCTGCCGCTAGATGTCGGTGGCGGCGGGTTTGTGAACTGAGCGCGGGAATCTGACTTTCAACTGTCAGTTTCAAATTACATTCGACAGGTAGGTAATTATTATCGTCGGTATATTACTTTTACGAACTACGTACTATGGCAATAAGCACGCAGCGTTGTTTAGTAGTATATTGCGATTTGGTACGGACGATAGGCGAAGAGATCAGATCTAATTATTTTCAAAGAAAATTCCTTTTCCTTAGGCTTAAAGACTTATCGCTTAACTGCGGTTCCGGTTCTCTCGGATGACAGGTGTCAGAGAACGATATTCTTTAAAAATATCGATAATTGCGTAGTTTTAACAAACAAAGCTCAATATTATGTAAGTATTGACTTAAAACAATAATTATTGTGTCATTTGTAAAATACCTATGCCAAAAGCCCGAAATGTCAGATAAAAGTGATTTAATTTCTAAAAATTATAATAAACGACACCTACACTTCTTGATAATACTGTGATAATTATACCGCTAACTCCTTTAAAATTGTATTGTCATTGACAATGATGTGTTTAAGCCTAAGGAAAAAGATAAGGAATTTTCCTTAAAAAAAGCCAAAACTACAGATATTGTACTAAAATCCAGAGCAGTTAACATTTTTCCCTGTTATTTTGTTAATTTCGATAATATTGATCACCTGATTGCATTTGTGAGATTAGAACTTGATTATCTATTTATTCTTCATTTCCTAAATTGTGTTCCTCCTTTCTGATACAAATACAACGAATTAAAAACTGAGAGAAAATTTGAAATTCAGACATTGATAGAATTTCTAAAGACACTGGAGTGGTATTTATTTACCACTGACATCAAGAATGAATGATTTCAAAACTTAGGAATAATGAATTGTCGACGTTTTAATAAAGTAACTTTTTCACTAGAATGAGACGAATTTATATCTAAACACAATTTCTCGGAAACATAAATTTACAAAGAAAAAAACCTCACAAAACCCAAAAATTTCATAGATATCCCGATTTTTCTGGTATTTTTTTTTTCACAGGAGGCCTTGGGGTAAATAATTTCACTCAAAGCTTATGTCATCTCTGGGATGGTGCGTGAAGGGTCTTTGAGAGGATAGGAAGGAGTGAACTTGGGTCTTGAAGAGACCCATGTTGAAGGAGGGAGGAAACATAGAGGCCGGCAGATCATTCCACAGCCGAGCTGTTGAACACAAGAACGAGTCGTAGAAGCGACCAGTTCGTATATGTCAAATGTCAATTTGGCGTGTTTCCGGACTGTTCGCCGGTTTCTAAAAGCATCTTATATTAAAATACTGGTGGAACAAGAACAGCATTCCCACTTGACATGTGATCCAAAGATTGCAATCCGTTTGTTAAGATAGGCGAATCTATCAAACGCATCGCCCGTTTCTGAACATATTGAAGGGTTTTACAGATATGTTGGGGTTCCCGACCAGAGGTGGCTGCCAAATTCTACAGTGGGGAGAAATGATAATAAAATCATGGGCTCCTTTAAAAGCGGGACTTCAATTAGAAACAAAAAATGATTATGATGTGACTAAAATTTAATATTTACAGCACTAAATACTTGTGCACATTGTACAGAAAATCTATGACGTTTTTTCACGCTTATGTCTAAAGAGCGTTTTCATCCAACAGAGAATATGCTCGGTCATATGACGGTCGAATGATAGATTACTCTACTTAGGTAAATGGCAATAAATCCTGTGATAGCGCGTGTAATCAGCCAATAAACGCAGCAAAGCAAATCCCCAACCGCACAACGTTTCAACAAGTACAGTTTGGAACGGTGTGCAAAAAAACCTGACGATGGCAGACGGAGCGATTTTGTGACCGAGTCTTTAACGAAGAAATCGGGAACATTACATAATTGGGCTAACATTGAATCTATTAATTAAACGTTTCCAGTGTAGTGGCCGAACTGTTGGCAATACAAGTGCCAGGCGATAAGGGGCTTATCTTGCAACATTTTTAGATAGGGTATACAATACTGTTCTTGCTAACATACCTCAATTCGTAAGGAACGAGCCGATACCACTGATACGGGGCGCGGGCCTATCTTATCTCAAGTTCTCATTATTACTGGATAAATCACATCACGTCTTGCCCTAAGTATTTCTCTATTGTTATAAAAATATAATACAAGGTGTTTGGGGGTAGTGCAGTTACTTCGGGAGGTGATTTTAACTCCACACGGGAGAACCTAAAGACAATATTTTCCCTCGGGTCTATGTCAAAACACGTATAATAAATGCTTGTGATTAGATAAGTGATATAACGAAATGCCTCAGCCATATAAAAAAAAATGAAGGTAGGTGACGAACTACATGGAACAATGATATTGTTCTTATCAGTTACCCAAACCGCGCGGTACGGCTATTTCTATATACCCGAGTAAATACACAATATGACGATTTGCTAAGATAGATAAGGTTGCCAAGGAGGTATTTTGTTTTGCACTTGTCACGAATGATTGTTTAATATCACGGCATAATCAGATGATTCCTTTCAAAGCGTTAATCCTATCCAATGTTACCAATACGAAAAAGCTCCGCGAAGGGAATTCTGGGCGGAAAACCCTTAGGAGGAAGTGTTCCTTTGTATGCAACAGAAAAATGTGTGTAAGATACTCTCCGTATCACCCTGGTGAAAAATCACCCTTCAGAATCGTACTTGGTGACCAGATAGCTAATACTTCTCCATCTCCTTCACCTCACCTACAATATTTAGCCTCGCAACATACCCATAACAGGGTATTTTCACAAATTGCGGATACAAGTAAAAAAAAATTGTGGAAGATTTAAAGATAATATTTCTAATTCTGATCATCGTACTAAAAATATGTAATTTAAAAATTATCATTCATAACGATTAATTTAAAAAAAAAACTATCAAAAACTGCGCATTCCGAAACGCCATTATGATGTAGAAAACGCTACTGGCTGGTAAGACGGCTGCGCCATATTCACGAACAAAAGCGAACGTGTCGTTTTGGTGGCAAATCAAAAATGGTACATATTAAATCGTTATGGAAAATTTATTCGTAAACAAAAATATAAAAATAAATATGCCATCGTCATCGTAATATTTTTCTTAATTTTTTCGTCTATTAAAAAAAACTTGTGATAATATCCTATTGGGAATACCATAGTCCTACTGGTTCCAGAAGGTTGGGACTCATGTGCGGTGTACACATTTAAAACAAAATCTTACCCACAACTAAGGGAAAAATTACATTTTGGCCACATTGCTAGAAATAAATAAAAAATTGTCTTCTTCAACTCGTCACAGTAATAAAGTTTAAAACAGACGACTTTATATAGGCACAGTAAAAATTCGAACATCAAATGAAGGAAGGTTAGTAGGTTCCCGGCCAATGATCAAAATATTATTCAACATTGAGTCAAATAACGACTCAATGTTGCACAAACAGTCAAATAATACAATTATTTAAGTGTGTTTTCCTCGGTAACTGGTAACAGCGTTGTATGGGTAAGATTTCACGCAACTGAACTGGTTGTTTGCGGCGAGGTGATTTGTTGCCAACAAGAAGAAAGTAAATGCGAACAATTGCGGAAACAAGTCAAGCGTACAATAGAAAATTCACCAGCCATAGGAACCTGCCAGGTAACGTGGAAGGTGCAGAAAATCTACTCAGTTTTCTTTTCCACGACTTAGGAAATCGAGAACCTCCGCATTTTACACGTCATATAGACAAATCAGTGTTAAAGAACAACCCCAAGTAATGGAATTTGATTTAATAATAAATCGTGAAAAATAATGATACATTATGATGTAAACGTTACGTTATTGAATTGCATTTGTATTGATTTGACGGTGATTGGTGGGAGGTGATTATACACCAAAGTTATATCAATGAGAGACAAAGTTCACGAGACGTAACGACCGTATTACTATCAGGAAAGTTAATTTGTTGAGAACAGTGAAAAACAATTGCAACCTATGTGACTGTTGCAGGGGAAAATACGCAATCATTCCAATATATGATAACACCGTGATACTTTCCTGCATTAAAGCATTTACCGGAAATCTTAAATTTGTCAGGGAATTTTCAGTGTCATTTTAAGCAACCCGAATACCAGGACCACGTGAAATTTACAACTAAATCCACAAGAAGCGTCAATTTATGCAACCTGACTTCAAGAAACACGTGAAATGGCCGCTGAGTCTTCAAGTTGTAGTGTTAATTTACTAAGCTTCACTTGAAGGGTGACATGAATTTTAACAGTGAATATTCAAAAAGTGTCAATTCGTGTAATCCAACTTCAGGGATCAGGTGAAATTTATCAATAAATCTTCAAGAAGGGTCAAATTACGTAATGTGACTACCAGGATCACATGGAGTCGAAGATATTATAGATGATGGGAAAGGGGTAATAAGGACTTACCCGGGCTGTGCGAGCCTGTAGCCGCCGGGCAGGTGGTGGTGGTGCGAGGGGGTGGGGGCGGCCTGGGAGGGCGCCGTGAGCCCCCAGACTGTGGTCACCACACCAGCCCCCTGTTGACCTCCGCCGCTAGCGCCGCCACCCGACCAATCCCTGCGAACACACAATGCATACAGTCACCACACCTGTCACCATACCACCTGTTAGGAAACATCCACAAACCAGAGAGTCCGGCGCAACAACTCCCAACTACAACAAATGTAAAGACAAGAAAGTCGGAAGACTTGCACGACATACAACTGACCATTCTGAAACATAATCCAACGAGAGTAACAGCAAACTCCATCATCACACTCCAAAACGCTTTCAAATCTCCAGCCAATTTAACAAACGGCTTAAAGTTCTGTTCCCCTGATGTATCTAGCGCAAATATGTCCACTTTTCACCTAAAATTCTCAATCCAACAAGCGGGCCGTTACCACTATTCACGAGTCAGTTCATAAAACGGTTGTTAATTCTGTTCCCCTGATTGCTAATTTGTACCAATAATTCGAATGTGTCCACGATAAAGAGCACAGTGGGCACATCCAATAAGCGAGCTACCACCATTCAGTCGTCAATTCGAGTAACGGTTTGATCTGTTTCCCTGGCTGTTTATCTGCTTCGCATTTGACCACTCACGACGTTTAGCTATCCGAGTGAGCCATGAGAAGTTGGCTGTCAATAATGATTATAATTGCAAACCTCGCATAACGGCGGCATTCGACCAAAGACCAAAGCGGGACTCTCACTGGCAGCAATAATAAGAATATTTGAAATCGTGGGCAGTACCGCTAGTCACTAACCAACTACGAGATCTACATATTCGAGAACTCAGATGCAAATAATTAACACTAAGTACGAAAGCAAACAACCGTGATGCAATATGCAATGTACTTGGCATTACAGCACACTCAGGTGGGCAGGATTTGGGCTTTTGATGATCGAGTTTACGCAAAGAAAAAGATTTACGAATAGGTGCTTTTTGAATTAGGCTAATTTCAGAATTATGCAATACAAAACACTTCAGGAATTGAATAAGGTGTAGGAGGTTTCTCGGATGGTATAAAACATAAACAAACACGCGTGAAAGATTAGAAATCCCCGATACGATATACGATGCAAAGGAATTTTAAACTTTCCTAAGACGATTGCTTAATTCACAAACAGAGATACTTCCGATGCGCTATATTAGAAATATGAAGATCGGGCAATGGAGGTGAAAAGAGAAACTCGTAAAGAAATGAAGGCCAGGTACGGTGAACGTTACCAGAATAAGTGGAATACTTGATTGGGACTCTTGGACAACGAAACGAGTGATACGTTCAATGGCGGAATTCGAAAAGATAAATCAAATGACCTCTAAAAGTGCTTTATATGGATTTCAGGTTTTACAATGCTGATAAAAATTATTGCATTGTTATCAAATAACGATTTTTTTTTCAATGTTAATCATAATCTACATGATTTATCTTTATTCGAGATTGTCCAAGTGTTGGCAATTCTTTGCATTCAAGTCAATAGGAGTTATTTAAAACACGTATTGATTATCGACTATATAAGTACGTATGTATTGACATATGATGCAAGCAACATTGTGTTTACTGTTCTCGATAATATGTAAACTTTCTAAAACAATCGAGAAGAAATCAATGAAAATATTATCAATATTCGGACAGAAACGGGTCCGATTTATCGCTGAGAAATTGTAAAAATATTTACATGTGGCTTGTTTTATTGACAGCTGTCATTGATGGAACCTCCACGACACAAGTTGTAAATAAATACAAACTAAATATTCAAAGGAAGTATTGTCTTGTTGGTTATTAGGAACGTCTGTCACACACGTGACGGTTTTTGAAAATTGGAACGTCCATTAGTGATGGGACGGTACATTTTTTGTAGCGATTCATTGACGGGCGATCTTACGTCACTAAAGCAACGAATTGACAGAATTTAGCCGTGAACTTTCAAATAGTCTCTGGTGGATAGGATACGTGGTTAAATGAAAGTGAGACTGTGATTTCGTCAGGAATGACAAATGACAGCGGAGCATGGAGGTGGGAGAAGGTGGAAGCGGTGGAGTGTGGCCGGTATGGGTAGAGAGGCACGGTTGGGAAACAGTTATCTAGAAGGCTTCAAGTGATCTGGAGGCTGTATAAACACCGGTTAACCCGTTCACCGCCAATAACAGAGAACTTGCTGACTTGAAGGCCCTCAATTTGTATTCGAAATTTTAACATGGAAATCGATAGAGAAATGTATTTTCTCAGGGTATCAGATTTGGGTTTTTGATTTAGGGAAACATCAATTAAATCATAGATGTTCACATAATAACAATAAAAATGGATATTTTCCACGTGACCTATAATAAATTCAAGCACGAACTATCAATTAAGTCATAACTACGTAAAACTGTATGTGAATTATATTGTTTTCTACCATCATCGCTTTTACAATGTTTTAGGTTTATTGTTAACTGTTTTTGAAAAAAAAAACACAAAAAACAACGCATGCAACAATTAAAAGCGTCGCTTTTGTACAACAAAACATTTAAGTATTTTTCGAAAACCAATTGAGTTCCTAAATAGAGTCAAGTTCACCTCAAAGATTATTTTTAACGTATTGCATCATAATATTACATAAACAGGTGTAAAAATTCCCCGATAATTGCAATTTTATCTTTATCTTTGTATCTTAAAAATTATTACATTTGTAGAGTACCTACGTAACAAGAATCTATTCACAAATATATCACAAAAATAACTGATTTGCTTTCATACTATGAAAAACTGAAATTTGGAATGTATGTAAAGAAACTCTGAATAAAAACGAACCTTGGGTGTCTTGACTTTTACTATTCTAAATGTGAGATAATTAAAATCGAACTATTAAGATGTACACAGATTTATTTAATTAAAAAATATATATTTTATCCCCGGTTCAATGACATCGTTTGACAGCAAAATTAAGATAAGATCTTTTCGAATTGCATAGGAGAGAAAAATAAAAGAAACATTCAGTTCGAGGCCATATTGTAACATTTGAGATTATACATGTCACGTTGTACGGTTGGACTGTCGGTGAGACTAGTGTGGCACGTGATGGGTTAAAACCAGTTTGTACCCAAGCACGATACGGCCCGTAATCTGTAGAATGATTTCACGGCATTCTTTTGTTGTCACGTTCTTATCACGTTGTTTATTCTGATCTATGTACTTATCAGAGAGACAAACAAATAAAACCATATTCAAAATCAAATAAAGAAATCACCTACCCTGATATTATTAAATTCAACATTTTTATATGGTTTGTTTCACGGCTAATTCCAGGTCTGCGTCTCCGCTAGTGACAATAGTGGCGCGTGCGCATTGACTATAACAAAACTTATCGTTTCCGCATTGGTTGTAAAATGGGTATGTAAGTATTATATATTATCTAGATAGAAACTAATGATGAGTTGGATTGTGGAAAGGTCTGTTACATAATTCACAAGAGTGCTATCTACTACCATGTTTTACTTTGATCTACGTAAATAAAGGACGTAGCGATTTGATAAAAAAAAGTATCTCTTGATAATAGATTGACTTATCTTTTTACGTGATTTTTTTTACATGAAATTACATATTACATTTTAAAAAATAGTAACTCTGTGTACACTATACTTACTTATAACATGCTAACCGGTTTTAACACAACCGTGCGTTGTGTTGTATAAAGTTAAAATTGCGCCGAAACCGGTTAGCACGTAGCTACGAAATAAAGCAATGAATGTTATTGTTTTGCATATTTGTAAAAAGCATTGTGGTTGGCCATATTGTTATTGTTTTGATTTAGATATAAAATAACTGTTAATAAAATTAATCAGATCCATTGTTTAACTTAATTAATGTGAGTTTTTATCATAGCGATGACGCGTAGTGATGGGAAGTCGACTGTTCGGTGTGTGAGCTTCCGACACATATCGATACTGTTACAAGTGTATACAGATTTCGCGAATAAGTTGCTCGTCATCGTACAATACGAGTGACAGTGCATTTTTTGTGAAGATGCCAGACCTGTTCCGAGTGAAACGATGCGATTTTTTTCAAGGCCCTTTGTGTCGGATTATTTGCATTCTTGTAATGGATTATTTAATACTGTGTTTCATAATTATTCACTAGTAAAAAAAATAAAAAAATAATGACCGGTTTCGTGTTATTAATAACGCCATATTGTTCTAAATACGAGATTGTCCGATGAGGTAAATGAGAATAATAGTATGAAGGGGTTGGTGATCCAGTATCTCGAGAACGAGTGGGAGATTAATAAGTTCTGCCTTTTAGTGAAATGGTTAAATTTAATAAATCATCTGATTAGTGTTACGTGTATTCGAGTCCATCGGTGCGTGCGCACTCCACGAGGAAGCACTCAGACCTTGTCACCAATCATAGCACTGCATACTGCATATTAATCGCCTGCAGCGCTAGAAAGCGACCAATAAAACTAGACGCTAGAGTAAAAAGAATAAAGCATCGACTTCCCGTCTAGACGCGAGTCCACAAAAGAAAATGTAGCCGGTTACTGAGTGACTGGCTGCTTCACGGAATATTGGACGTTGTCGGGTCGGCGTTATTAATCGTCGCTTTACGACATGGGATCGCGCACACACACACAATAACGCATACACATTGACTGTTGCCAAGGATCATTTGCAAATAATAACGTATAAGCACGCGCGTATTAAGTTTGAGTCTGACGGTGCAAAACCGTGAAACCGGTACCACCGCGTAGGAAGTGACAGGGGGTTTCGGCTAAGCAGCTTGGCGGGCATCGATTGAAGATGTCCGTTCGGCTAAGTGGCCCCGGATTTGCCAGTAGCGCGGCGCACCTGATGGAGGCGGAGATCTGATTATAGTCCGGTCAGTGTTTAGCGCACTCTGGTGACGGGTTATTAATAAACGCATTCCACGCGTTGACACCGATGCGTTTGATATATTTATTACTGCGAAATGCACTAAACGGATTTATTTTGGCCATCCATTTACTTAAATGCTGGCAAAATTTAAATTGTTTTTTTTTTTGCCTGGTTTCCCTGATGTCTCGATAGATTAATCCAAATTCAGATTTAAAGAGAACCCATTTAACGACTACGCAAATAAAATTTTATTTAGAAAACACGCAATACAGCGCGTTTTTAACAAGAACAAAAAAGGATATGGACCACATTTATTGATGTTTATGAAAGCTGTAGGGATTTAAAATGGATAAATTATTTGTGTAAGAATTATAATGGAAATATTCGTGAGAAAATAAAAACTTTGATCAAGAATCTGTCACAATAAGTTTTAGGTGAACTAAGGATAATAGCATAATTTACTATCATATACGATGAAAAGTAAGTACTAACAAAATCGTCAAGAACTTTAAAGAAAAATCACAAATAAAAACAGTAAAACACAACATTTCATCCATTGTTTGTATAATTAAAATTCTTTCCATTGAAGATTCGACAAACAATCGAATCCCAGTGATTAAACAGTGGAATAAAGCATTGTATTTTCATAAGCAAAGTTCAAAATAAACTAAATGTTCCAACAGGAGCATAAGAAGTCCCAACTCGTGCACCTAATCAACTTGGTCACAGTTTCTGCTTTTTACACTGAAACACTTCACTTTAGTCACAGTTGGCCGTTAAAGTTATATCACTGGTATATACAAAAAAACATAGTTAAAATTAATTAAGTTATCGAATAACTTTGAAGCACTATAACAACGAACAATACTTTTACTTGCAGGCAAAATTTATTTTCAATTATAACTAATAATATTACTATTTCAAAAGTATTGTGGAAAATTTTTCAAATAAAATTTATTCACGTTCATTTCTACGATGCAAATAATTTTTTTAAAGTACGATAAAAAGTTATGTATGCACAAAAACTGATCGCATTTAGGAAATGTATCGACTATATACTCCCCATCGCTATTATTATTATCCCAAATATTAATACATGATTTATTTTAATAATATTTAGACAAGTATTGTTAAAAATAAATGTTTAGGAAGCTCTTCTTTTATAGTAATTATTATCGACACAACGTTCGGGCACTTTTTTAAAAATGTCTATATTTGTAAATCTGATTAAATTTACGAGTTTGGAAGTATCAATTCAAAAATCGTAAAGTTCGGTTCAATGTGTAAAATTGCCGATATTTTGACACGTTTTCAGATAAGCAATCATCTATTGATCCATTCCATAGATAAATTAAATAATTCTTTGTTGTGTTCGAAATTATTTGAAACTAGTTGTAACCCGTGCAAAAAGTAAAAAATGTGAGGATTTATTGTTTTAATAGTGGGTTTATTTAGTTTGACAGTTGAGTTCGGCACTTCCAAGTGATTGTGTAGATGTCGCTGGCGTTCAGTTAACACATCCATTGGCAAAGCTAAACAATACATTATTCAATGTTTTTAAATGTTTACTGGCGATTTATGGTTACTATTATAATGATTATAACAATTGTTTTTATACGGTTAGAGCGAGCCATAAATGTGATTTTAAAGACACGGCTAAAAGAGTTTAGTATTTGTCACGCACGTGTAATGTGAACTAAAATAAAAATATAATGCAGCAGTAATTGACAATTTTAAATAATGAGAAGAAAACATTTTTTCACTAATTTTGGAATAAATTAAGTATGATGCCGAATTCACTGGTATTGAACAGAGTTTTTAAATCAAATAAATATCATTAATATTTTGTTTTGGCAGTGGGGAGTTTTTATTGTTATAGTGATGTTCATTCTGAATCGATATTAACAATGTCACTTGTTTTTAATTCTTTAAAGCAAAGTCCAAGGTGAGAATGATGTCGATTATTATTTTTTACAATTTGAGTGAAATTAATAAATACGCGGTAAATAATAACGTAGCCGATCGATATTAAAAAATACATTATGTTCCAACAGGTTTTTGTAACACATTTTTTTATCGGCAATAATAATTGATAACGATATGAGGTTGCTTTTTGTATTAGAGTAGATTACAATAACCAATATACGAGGAATTTAATAATATAACGGATTTTGTTACTTCTTTTAAAACCAATAACTTTGTTTTTAATTGAAAATATTCATATGTTGTTTATACATGAGATTTTTTACACGACGTACCGATGTAATATTATTTAACGTAATCATTATTTTATCATATTTAATTATTTTTAGCACACACTGACAATTCGATTTGAATAAAATTCCACAAGAAAATAATCTACGAAAGTTCTACGCACTCACGGTTGTCGTGGTTCGAAACGATTACTATGATCATGCAAAATCTATGCCACTACGAAAAGTTTGTCATCCTTTCATTTCCACGAAATTCACTACGAAATGTACCGAAATCTACTACTGTTTACAAAATACTCGAATTCCAAGACATTATTAATTTAGAACGTTGAATGATTCAAACATCAAACCTCAAGACAGATTGTAAATTCAGAACTTCAGAATGACTCAAACATAAAATTACTATGGGTTTTACTAATCCGTATTATCGTGAGTATAAAAAAATCTGTTCAAATGTGGTCAAAATGAAAGCATTCTCAGGGGATGGGACAGCTTCCGAGATTCGAAACCTATGCTTCACTTATTCCTGCATAGCATTCGTGACAGATGTGCAGCCAAATAGCATATTTTCTTCCACTTAGCTACATTCCTGTCATTCTGAAGCGTCCCATTAGTGACCGACTCAGCTTGACGAGATTCTCCGTCTGTCGGCTGTCAGAAGTCGGTTCCCTGGAGATAATTGACTGCTCTGTACTGATATCGCTGTGTTTGGGATGTCCTAGCACTGTCACAACAATCAGGCGCGCAACGAACGCGACCATTCGCTAACTTTTCACTAAACTTTTTGCTAACTTTTCACCAGGGGATAATGACTTATTGCTAGCTTTTCACTAGGGATAATGACTTATTGCTATCTTTTCACCGGGGGATAATGACTTATTGCTAACTTTTCACCAGGGATAATGACTTATTGCTAACTTTTCACTCAGAAAATGACATAAAGCTTACTTTTCACAATGTACTCATACTTTTGCTATTTTCAGTCATTCTTGTAACTGAATTTTCACTCGGAGTTACACTTTTCACACATCATTCTTTTGGCTATTTTTTAGTGATGCACTCATCCTTATGGAAAGGTTTTCACTCTGCAGTCAGTCCTGGCCCTCCACGTGGGGTTGAAGGCCGAGGGACTGTAGGGCTGGAGGCTACTGAGCTACTGAGATACTGGGGCCACCAGACCACCAGAGTGGAAGAAGTAAACAGAGACTACAGCACTAGCGGTGAGGGTATTTACTTGTGAGGGTATCTTGGGATTCCGCCCCCGACTACCGCTACCGCCCGATGGTTCTCCGTCCCGAACAGTTTCCCTAAGCGAGGGAAGACACCTCCCTGATGAGAAATGCACTCGCCTGCACCGAACCCGCGGCCGTCACCTAAAGATGACGGGCTCAACTCGGATAAGTATTATTCGCCCATTCATAATATACCTGTAGGATGTATATCCCAGCATTTGAACACGCACATATAGAAGTGGCGGTCGCACCCGTCTCGGACATTAACCGATCCAATATGAGTTCATTCGTATCACCGACTCATGGATATTTTTTTAATTGATAAGTTTTTTAACACAAGTAAAATTGTCACGAAAGTGTGTTAGGACTCGCGCGCGCTCCCGCGTTACGTGCGCACTGGGCGCGGGCAAAGGTGAGACTGGCCGGAGGGCGGGCGCGGCGGGGCTGCGGGGGGAGGCGGCGGGAGGGCGGAGAGGAGGGCCCCTTTCCCCCCGACGGCCACACTATATCGGTTATAGCGGGCGACGTTGCCGGCTCTTCGCTATGCCTACCGCCCCCCGCGCACCATTCCCCCCGCAGCGCTCGGCAAAGCTCGGACATCTCCGGCGGTGCGGTGTTGGTGTGTGTGCGCGACACGGTGAAATTGCCGTGGCCGCGATGACAGGCGCCTGCCCCTACATGGCTTCTGAACTTCGGCTATCTCCGCCGAGACGCGAAGGGCGTTCGGCCCTTTCCTGCGAAGCTGTGAGCGAATGGGGAATAACAATCATTTTACCGCACTTTTTTTTAATATTCATATTGCAATTGTAAAGAAATAAGCATTCATATCAAATTAAGACATGTTAAAGCTATAATCAACTAGAGTTTCAAACACATGAGCTGTTTAAAAGTTTTCGATGGTTTTGCACAAAGCGCGGAGGGTGGCTAATAATAATGTCGATTGAGTGTTTGGTTGTATCATCCCTAGCATAGGCAACTTGACATGGGCGCCGCGCTTGGTCACGCACCGTTAATTCATTAGGTGGTAGGTCATTTTTCGTAGATTATATAATTAAAACTGAGAAACACATTTTAAATAGTGAAATAAGTATGTAGTACTATTACATTATTCCACTAATCAGAGTAATTCGTCGCCCAAAACACAAACAGGTCTATCTTATATATAGCAACTTTCCAGGAGAGTCAAATACTATTTTTGCCAGATATTAATTTTATTGCATTTTTCCCTAATGGGGTTTTAATTACGCATTTTTTTACCGCGTTAGTGAAACGTGTTAAATTGGTAATTTTTTTTTTTTAAATTGCTAATAAAGTATGATAAGGTTATTTTTAAGTTCTGCGAGTATTTTAGTTTTTCATTATTTTGACAGCTGTATCGGTGTTCAGTCATTTCCAAACTGTGGTTGGGCCTCATTGAGGCAACTTACTTGTATGATTTTATTTACCCTTATATATTTTTATGGCGTTTGAAATGTTTTTTTTTCCCGGTAAAAACCGATTTTCCGAAAAATCAATTGTGATAAATAAATGTATTTATTCTGTGAGGTACTTACAGTTGAAATCTGATTTCCCCGCATTTAATGGTGGCAGGTATGTATTAATTCTTGTATAGTGACGCGAATGCTGTGTTTGGAATAGTGGTGAGCGAAGCTGCTCGGTTTAGTGATCCGGATCACTAAATCAGCTCTTTGTAGTGTACCAGTTCGGTGATCCGGCTCGATTGAACGACGGTTCGCGTCCCCCCGCACCATGCTCTGTCCCTCGTTCCCTTAGCCCTCCCAAAGACGTCATTAAGACGCTCTTTTACGATACTTTTTTCGTCTAGTTTTCATATGGATTGTCTTTACGGAGAGCCGATTTAGTGATCCGGTTCACTAAACCGAGCCGCTTTGCCCACCACTAGTTTGAAATAAGATTGTTTAGGTTTCATTAAAATACTATTGCTTAGAGAAAATATACTTTTTCTAATTTTATTTATTATCGATATATTCGGATCATTTGTTCTCTTGTTTATCTCTTGTTGTTCCAGCAAATGTAATCTAAGACCCTTTATTTTTACATGTAAGGCTTTAGGTTCGTTGATTGGAATCTAGAGATGTTCTATGAATTATATTGGATGTAAGCTGCGTTACAGTCGGTGTGGTCACATTTTACTTCATATATGCCACTATTACTAAGGTTAGGATTTCTAATTTTTGAGGATCGTTCCTATATTATTATTGATTCGTAAACTGTATTTAAACCTCTGTTTTATTTTGTTTTGCTATTTTACAAATAATGGACCGAGAAATTTCAAACATGGAAATTGATCTAATTTATTATTATTTACCGGATATATTAAGAGGAACGGCTGCGCTGCATGATTCATACATAACTTAATTTTGGATTTGATTCCAAAATACTCATCCAAACTGAATGATACACTTTTTAAATTAAAGGTTTAGTAAATATTTAGTACGGATGAGAAGTATTTTTTTGTTTGTTTTTTTTTTAATTTTTTTTAATTACGAAGTACTCGTATATGCCATGAAACAAAATCAATTTTCATCATTTTAGAGGCAACGAAAATTATTATTATTCTTTTTTTTTAAAGTTATCGTATTTGCTATTTAAATATGATTACGTATATAAAAAATATTAAAAAAAAAAACAAAAGATTTGAGAAAAAAAAACCTTTTTCGGGGCAATATTTTAAATTGTATTCGTCAATTTTATGTTCCAGCTTAAATTAGTCGTTTTTAATTTAATTCAAAGTCTACCACAATGCTTATAATTTTTTTTTGTAATTTTTTAAATTTTATATTTCATTATATTTTCGAAGTAGACGGGGTAAAACTTTTTAAATCACCGTTAGTCCCTAAATAATTGTTAAAGATGCCTCAAAATCGCGAAAAATTAATTTATTTAAAGGCCTATATTTCATAATGTAAAACATACAAAAAAAATTACTTATAATCCGTACTAGATATTTACTATACTTTTTGATGAAAAAAAAGATCATTTGGTTTAAGCGAGTATTTTGGCCTCAAATCCCAAATTAAGTTTTGCGTGAAACAGACCGCACAGCCGTTCCTCTTAAGTTGGTTTTATTTATTTTTTTGTTTTTCATAATTTTGTCATTGTTCATGTCAGGCAAATCACAGACGTTGTTAACCGAGATTGTTTTTATTGTTTCCTTTTCTTTTTCATACGCTTCATTGTCTAAGAGGATGGTAAAGGACCAAGTATGAGTTGAGTTTGCATTTATTGATATATGAAAATGGCTTTGAGCGCCCTCACACAATAAATTTTATTTTTTTATATTTATATTTTAATTAATCTAAATTTAAAAAATAATAATTAAATGTAATAATTGTACGACTTAACAAAATAACTAATCATTGTAGAAAATAATATTAACATCACCTAAATGAAAAATGAAAACGAAAAAAAAATATAGAAAATAAAAAGGGACACGAACCGAGATGCGACTGAAATCTTTTTATTTTCTGTCATTTTTTCGGTTTTCATATTTCATTTGGGTTATGTTAATATTATTAAAAAATAAGGTTTTTAAATGTCAATAAAAATAATTAATAATTAAAAAATTTAACACAATAACAATTAAGATTTAATTAAAATGAATAAGAAATCTGTAGAAAAAAACAGTTTTTTGCGCTCCTAGAAAGTTACTAAGACGCCTGATTGTGTTGTGGGAGACGAATTAGCCAGAAACACAAATACATAGTAAACCAGTACAAGAACATACATACAAGCATAGTTTTTTTAAGGAGGTACATCTTTATTACAAAAATGTAGACACAAAAGGACGTATTTAATATCTATTTTATGTATACAAATTGTTACAATACACATTTAGTACTCAATTTTAAACGCATTTGTTTTCCTCATAGCACCAACCAGTACCTATCAAACACATATACATAATTGTTTACTCTATAATATTTGTTTTTTCTCCGGATAGATTGAACGTATGTGAAAAATGAAAAATTTGTCAAATTTTTGAACACCGATTCTTGCGACAAAACTGCTTTCGAAGTACTTAACTATTATACTACGCTCAAATTATCTGGTATGCAATACATATGTTTTTTTTCTATACTATTCTTCACATCTCTATATACGTAATTATTATACTTTTTTCTAGATGTATTTATCATATTACCATACAATGTCAAAATAGCTTTTTTTCCTTTCAATTTTTGTATTATGGCACTTAATACGAACTAAACTTGTAAATTTCACTGTCCTAAAACGGGATTTGTTCCTCCTTTTTTACATAAAAAAAAGAATTATTAACCGGTATTAATTTTTTTCTTGAATAAATGTTTAAATATAGTGTAATACCCCAGATCATAAAGAGATGTGCCGTGAGCAGCGCCCGATTGTCGCCCGATGACGCTTCATTAGGCGTCTTTCTTATTTATCAACGATGGTTTTAGTCAAAATTTCGTCTTGTTCAGTGCAACTATGTAAAAATATGGATAGCATACGCCACAAATAATATGTTTTTTTCTCTATTTTGAAAGACAACCCTTTTGTATAGTTTATCAAGTTGAAGAATCCTGCTAACAGGTACGGAACAATATCATGAATATTCCTGTTTTTGGGAATTGATAATCGATGTAAAAAGAATTCGTTAGAGAAGTAAATGTAAAGTGTAGCCTGGAATACCACGGAAATCGGCGTATTTAACAAAAAAAATATTATTAAGAATATTATAGTTATTTTCCCCATGGACTCATACGGTTTTATCTGTGGTGAAGATTTGCACCCACCGACCTTTTATGTCATGACCTGCCCAACATTGTGTTTTACGCATCTAACGTTATGTCTGAAGGCTACAGGTTCGTTTCCCGTACAACGTAAACAAAATATTCACAGATTTACTGCCTCTAAGGTAGGCAAATACTGCAGTTAGTACCTAGGAACTTCGCAAATACGGCGCCCCAGCAATGCACCGTCTGCATGTGCCACCTTATATAGATATTTATACTGTCATTCCTTCGCTACTCACAGGTATGTATTGCTTAATTACTTTATGCCTTTAAACCTTACTCCTCCTTATGGCTCCACACAGCATCCCCAAAGATGATATAGGCTTCGAGGGAAGATTATTTCCCTCAGGGCCATCCGCGTGGAGTTATTGTAAAAAAATGTTCCTAATTGTAATCTATTAGTTTACTTGCCTAGTGAGATGGGGAATACGTCAGCCCATAACAAATGTTTTTTACACATACGAGTATACTAGGTAATGTGTACCCGGCCTTGCTCGGATATCTATTTATAATAATTGATTTGACAGCGAAAGTAACTATCTCCAAATAAAGAAACATTCATTTTTATAAACAATAATTATTAGCCTGAAACAGTCATCCAAATTGAAAAAACCTTCCGAGAAAAGATAAATGTCGCCGACAGGACTCGAACCTGCACCCTTCTGATTGCCGGTCAGATGATCTACTGTTGAGCTACGTCGGCTTATCGCAAACCCGCCAAGTTAATCAATTTATACTACGGTTTCATTCAATAATTACTGTTTTTATTATATTTCACCTGTAAACAATCAACTTTATTAGTATGAGAAAGGCTTATAACGGCTAAATCCCTCAATAGATGGCGTCGAGACAAATTATGTCTACATTTTATTGGTGAAAAATGCTTTGACTTTGGCAATCAGAAGGATGGAGGTTCGAGTCCTGTCGGCGACATTTATCTTTTCTCGGAAGGTTTTTTCAATTTGGATGACTGTTTCAGGCTAATAATTATTGTTTATAAAAATAATTGTTACCCTTTGCGCTATGCACAAAAATCTTGTCTTAAAAAACTTTAGTTTATCAATTAATAAAAAAATAATAAAAAAAGAAACATTCATTTGAATATTTTATTTCATTCCAAACGTTTATTTTTTTTCAAAATATATCTAAATCATATTCTTAAGTAGGTACCTACTCGTGTTTTCCATTTTGAAAATATTCTATCCAAAAAACCTTCATCTTTTGAATATGCAATCTGTGGCTAACCAGAGTGTTATATCTATGGGCTAACCTAAATAAAAGATGGCGGGTTCAATGTTTTTCATACTAATTTTAAAACGTTATAGCAACAGTTTTACATATTGGATTTCATTGAATACTTTCTAAACCTTCCCGGCACTAATATAAACAAACTGTGCTATTTTCAGCGAAACCGGTCCAGTGATTTTCGAGAACATCGAGGACAAACAAACAAACTTACATTGATTTTTATAGATACGTATATAATAAAAAAATCAAATTAAAAAATTGCTTTTTTTATTTTTTTTAAAAGAAAGATAAATTTTCCCTACTTAAGAATAACCTGACAATATTTCAAGATCTCCTACTACCATCATAGTAAACGGAAGATGTTGCTTGTGTCATGACGGAGGACTTAGCCAGCTGAGGAATTGAACTCACAACGCCTGGGTGAGACTCAGGCGCGATGTCAACTTAGCCACTGACCGGTCATTGATATTATAATTTTAAAATCTTCCCCCTTTTTAGTGGTAGGTTCTTAGAATATTTAATGTACCATTCGGCAGTCGAACCTGAGCTGGGTGATAACCTCTCCACGGCCGATTAAACTGCCTGACTACGACTGAACTGACGATGACTGAACTGACGATGGTTGAACTGACCGATGACTTTAGTTCCCTCCATACAAGGACGGCACGTGGGGGAAATAATCCCACCAACGAGGATCCCACTCAATCTTGCTAATACATACTCAATCTTCTCGCGTATGCCTCATTTGATCACCTTGACCAGATAAAGCATAATATTAAGTGGTTCTTGACAATTTCATTTGTTATATGATTTGACAAAAGAGTCTTAAAACCCGAAGCCAGTGTGTGGGACTATTTGATTCTCAATCTGGGAAATGTGAGGATGATGGAAATGGGATATATGAACGCCAGCATCCACATTGGGATGCTTGTGTCATCACACGAACCCCTGTCTCGACAGCGGATAGCCTGTTTCAACTCACGAGTACCTGTCTTGACATAGAAATGACTGTTCCAACACGCGCGCGCCTGTTTCGACATATGCCTGTCCTATCACACGAACCCCTATTTCGACATGGAAACGCCGGTTTAAACACAAAAAAGGCCTGTCTTTACATAGGAACGCCTGTTTATAGTTATGGTATATTATTTTTTCATGTTAATGCCAAACAAGAGTCTCACTGCTCAGGGCCAATGTAAATATTGGACCCAATTTGAGTAATCGAAGAGGGGAATAGTGGGAAAAGAGCCTGAAAGATCTTGTTAATAACCCTTTCAAGAACGCTTCAGTGAAACGCAAGACATTAAGAGGAACGGCTGTGCTGCCTGTTTCATACATAACTTAATTTTGGATTTGAGGTCAAAATACCCATCCAAACATAATGATACGTTTTTGTTAATTCAAGGTTTAGTAAATATCTAGTACGCATGAGAAGTAATTTATTTATATTTTCATATGAAGCGGTAACTTGGTGATGTGACATTATAATTTATAAAATAAAACAATAACTTTGTTTTACATCACTTTTAAAAGTGATGTAAAACATAGTTATTGTTTTATTTTATAAATTAAAAAAATTATTTATTTATTTTTGTTTTAAATTACGAAGAAAAAATACCATGAAAAAAAATGCCAAAAAAATGGCCATGAAAAAAAAAATCGTAATTTTAGAACCAACTTAGAAAATTATTTGAGGGTTTATTGTATTTTTAAAATCGGGAAAAATCAATTCCTTTAATGGCCTATATTTCATAATGTAAAACAAAAATAAATAAATTACTTCTAATCCGTACTAGATATTTACTATACTTTTTGATGAACAAAAAAATCATTAGGTTAAGGTGAGTATTTTGGTTTCAAATCTAAAATTAAGTTTTCTATGAAGCAGGCCGCGCAGCTATTGATTCGTCGTGATTTATCTTTCTATACATGGAACCAAGACTGTGCCACTGTGCCATGGAGGATCATATTAATTTAATGTATTTAAAACACATTTTACAATCAAGTCTTTTATAACCTCACTTACCTAGTGACACTTCAACATAATTTTTTTAATTTTTTTATTCATTAACGCCCCAAAGGGCTTTTACATATTTTAACATTAAAATGATTATGTGTACAGAACTTAAACATAAATAACATGATGCATAGTTGGTATATAAGTGTAACATATTTATAATATATATGAAGGTATAATAATGTATAAGTGCATGCCACAGAGAAGTTACAAAGGGAAAGGTTTTTAATTTGTAGATACTACTTTTTTTTAATAAAAATAGTAATAGCCTGATCTACATGATACATAATACACAAGTGCATAATATAATACTCTTATAATATGAGTGCATGACATTGTGAAAAAAAAATTATAACAGCTTTACTAAACGTAGAGTAGTGCACTTATGAACTCCTGAGTAGGGATTGCAATTCCACTGATTCGCGCGGGATTTTTTACGAATCCCTACGATTCCGCGGGACCGGCGTGGAATTGGATTTTCGATAAACATTTTTTTATATGTTTACCAGTTAAAAATATTTTATGTTTGAAAAGTTGCGTTTAACCATCAAAAAAATATAATCCTAGTAACCTTATGATTTGCAAAAAAAAAAAATAAATACTTACTAACCTTCCATTTCCTTTTCTTTTTACCATCACAGTAAGCGGAAGATTTTGCTTTTATTAAGCCAGAAAGCAAATTAACAAAAAAGTAGTTAGAATCTATCGTAATATTATAATAATGATCAATAGTTATATATGTTATCAAATCACAACAATAATTTAAAACTGATATAAATAATTTATCTTAGTAAAAAAAAATCGTTCCTGGAAATAAGAAACAGACACTAATCAACGTCTCATATTCCAATCTCCTTCACGAAGAGCTCCATAATATTATAATAGCAGAAACAGCTCGCTCAGGATCTATCCTTATTGGCGACATGGTCTTCAAATAATTATAGGTAATAGAGTAATATTTCTGATTCTGGATATCTTACTGAAAATGTGTATTTTTTTATTATTATTTAGATTCATACTTACTGATTTTAAAAACGATCTAAAACTGCACATGAAACGGTTCAAACTGGCTAAAACGTCATTATGATGTAGATAACGCCACTGGCTGGTAAGACGGCTGTTACCGACGTTGGTCGGCGTGACGTCAGCGACGCCGTATTCACGAACAAAAACGAACATGTCGTTTTGGCGATAAACCAAATATTCACATTTTAAATCGTTGTAGACAATTTATTAATAAATATGAAAATATTTTAAAAAGCCATTGTTGTCGCAATATTTTTCTTAATTTTTTCAACATCAAAAAAACTTGTGAAAATACCCTATTCTGGGGAACTTGTCTTTACTTGCGACTACCGACAGAGCGTAATATTATTAATTCTGTAACTAAATCCCCCATGCGCTAAAATAGTTCGATATCCCGCGGCATTGAGAGATCACACTTTGCGGTATTGCAAACCCTACTCTAATGACATAGATTCCACGATAAATTTAAAATAATATTAAATTAAAACAAAAATTAAAATTACTTCTTAGATTAGATAGTTCTTTGACATTATTTTTGTTCGTGCTTTTAATGACTCTGCGTGTGCCGATTAATAAGTGTGTTGATTTATTCGGTAACCGTGACATAATATCAGTAAAGTTTTAAATACATAATCTCACTTATTAACCATTTGAACATAACATTATACGAAAAACAAACTCACAAACACTGTAACAATATATGGACCCAACAAAATTTAAGCCGCAATCTACTCGGTAATAATACTAAATTTAATCAATCGTAAAAATAACCATATCAATCTGAAATCATTTGGTTCATTGGTTGGCTTCTTCAAAATTCTTGCATTTAGTTAAATTGGTCTTGTGACATTGACCTTATAAAACTGGCCACGATCAGAACCTGTTATCGGACGACCTCCACTTCTTGCACCCCCACACCACACCAGTAATACACGCCACAAGTATTCATTACACATCGACTCATTTCTAAATATTGATAATAATAATAATACTATTTATTTATTTATTTCAAACACACATTATTTAAAAACAAAATGAAAGAAAGCTTTAACTGCCCAACTATGAACAAATCCCGTTTTAGGACAGTCAAATTGACAAATTTAGTTTTTATAAATTTCCGTTATAGTAAAATGGAAGGGAAAAAAGCTAGTATTGACATGGTATGGTAAAATATCACCTAGAAAAAAGTATGATAATTAAGTAAAAAGATATAATGTACGTGTTTAATATGTACTGGTTGGTGCTATGAGGAAAAAAATGCGTTTAAAATTGAGTAAAAAGAAAAGATAATATTATTGAGTAATATTGATAAGATTAAGATACGTATTCAGTTTTATGAGTCGACCACGAAACTCAGGGATGATTGTACATATTTTTTTTAATATTAACTCTACACATTATTTCTAATTTTGAAACTGTTAATACATGACGGAATTCCATATTAGAATGATTTTTTTTCCATTTATTTATTTTCGACCGGACCGGTTCCACCCTATCACGGGCATCCTCAGACAGATTGATAATAATAATAAAAATAATAACAATAATAATAATAATATTAATAATAATAAAAAAAATCATTTTAACTACACATATTGATTAAAGACTCGACAGTCGGTTATAGAAGCTTAAAATTCATCTCTTCGTACAGTCATATCCATGAATACAGTTACATACCCAATTTACATAGGGAAACTAGTACCTACCTTTCTACAAAGTCTTTTCATAGTCCGCGACACTGTAAATAACTATAAATATTTTTTAATATAAAATAATTATTATCAAAAATTTCACTTAAGCCGGGGTAGAATTTTTTTTGTTCTTTGTTTGGTGATTTTAAAAATCTTTTTTACAGACCTAAATTCGAACAATCAATTTGTCAAATAAATACCAATTTTTATTTTGCTAATTAATACTATATCAATGACAAACAAGATTTAAATATTAACTGCAGTAGAATCTTCAAATTCGTGGAGTCCATAAACGCTGAAAAGCTGTGCCTACCCCAAGAAAAAATGAACAAATTCCCGATAAAAATGATTTTTTCCACGAATTTCGTAACCAACTAGTACGGTCATTTATTCAGTTAGCTATAATTATCAAATCTATGATAAGAAAATGGCCATTTTCAAAAATTCAATGCAAAATTCATATCCACACTCGAAAACTATACACAGCCCACCTTTGGTCAAATAACAGGTGAAAGACCACCACCCAGAATTGAAACGTTGCTTGAAATGGCTTTTAACCGTGTTTGGTAACCAGATCTGAATAGCCAGGTATTTCCCCACCTTCCTCCTCACCTACTCCTTCCCCTCCACAATACTTTCAGCTTCACATCGTTCCCCAATTGGGGATGTCATAGTCTCACTGGCTTCAGACGGTTGGGAGCAGTTGCGACTCTTGTGCGGTATTCATATTTAAAAAAATGCTACTGATTAGAACATAAATATGTATATTTAAAAATAATAAGATATCGGTATTTAAAAAAAAACAAAAAAATATTAATTAGGTTAGGTTAGGTCGTCGGGCTAGTTTTTTTGGTTGTTTTTTTCTGACTTTATATCACCTAAAAAGTATGTCGATTCATACGTGTGTTGATTTATCATGCAACCCTTTATGCCACCTTTCATTGAATAACCGGTAAAGCAAATACAATGTGATGTCCATGTTCTGATGACTGCAATCCAAACCAAAATAATGGATGAAAAATAATACCGAACAATTCGCCGACCATTATAAAAAAATACGTCTTGTTAAATACTAGAATTTCGTAATATTGAATAGTAAATAGTACTACTACTGTACTGTACTTCTTTACTAAGTGGACATCTTATCCTTCTTTAGGAGCTCCAGGGCTGGTCCTATGCAGGCGCAATTGGAGCAGTCCGCTCCAGGCGCCTTTTTTCCAAGACGCCAAAGCAATGATGATATCTAACACCTAACAGCGCCATTGAGATGATTAGGGGCGAAAATTTTTGCATACGCCAGGCGCCGTTTGGCTCAGGGCCGGTCCTGGGGAACTCTTTACTATCGGAGACTGGCTGTCTCAGATCAGGTCACTCTTCACCACTCGTACCAGTCGATAGGTATCGAAGCCATGAAGTGCGACGTCTTCCTCTACTATGTCTTCCTGTTAATTATTAATTTGTCGCTTCTCTAGTCTTGTCTAGTACAAATCCACGATTTTTGGATTCGTTGGAGGAAATTGAAATTGATTGTCGCTGAGAAACTGACATCAGTTTATATTTTCATATGAAGCGGTAACTTGGTGATGTGACATTATAATTTAAAAAATAAAACAATAATTTTATTTACATCACCTTAATTTGTTATATACTTTTGCAGGCCGGGTTTCGCCACTACCGTAGCTTCTTCAGGGCAGTATACTGCCTGTTTTATTGTATTGTATTGTTTTATTTTTTAAATGATATCAGTTTGTCATCGACTGTAATAATCATGTGACGTTTGAAAAAAATATTAATTTAAAAAAAAACCTAATACATATAATGACAAAATAACATATAACCAATATACATGTATGCAAAATAAAACTATGATTTAAAATATTCATGAGAAGACTCATTACACTTTTTCGTCTTGTTTCCCATCTTTATTACTTCATAACATTGTTTCACAGTTCAACTTTACAAACTCCTAGTTGTAATCATAAGGTAGTAAGCATTACTTGGCAAGGTAGGTGGTAGGTATCTACAAAAGGCTTAATAAGATAACTTTATATTTGATCACGTTGACTAACCCATTCAGATTAATAAGCCCTTTCCAAGTGGTGCGTGACTTCTGACCCTATCAAACTGTCAAAATAATTTAATAGTTGTTTGTCATTCATCCTTCAAATAATTCCAAATACCCTGGCTATATTATAATAGTGGACATAGTGGTATCATTATCGATTCCTCAAATTGAATCGATTGATTTGATTCGATTTATTCGTTTGATCATAACGATATCATAATTTGTTCACCGTTAATCTATTATGGTGAACACTTTATTGTTTGCAGTTGACGAACGATTGAATAGGTTAGTTTGATTAATGTTGAAATTATGAAGGTGGTTTAAAAATTAACTCGATTCACGAACCAATAATTAGAATCGATGAATTCAGGCGGAGATGAAAATTCGTTACAAAATGACGAGAACTTTTTGAATTAATAATTTTGGGCTTTTAACCTTGTTGAATAATATCACAGAGATGCCATAACGGGTGAAAGAAAGAAACCGACAATTTAGACAGTGAAATAATCATCGCCTCTTTTTTTGCAGGGTTTGGAAGAGATGATTGAAAATTGAACGCAAGATAAGTCTGACTTGGAACTTTGAAAACTCCTCGCTTCTTGGACGTTCATATTTCCAATTAATAAATCCATCCTTTTCGATTGTTGATATTGATATAATGACATGACTCAAGGACGTTCCAACTTCTTCCATCAACCACTATCACGTTATTATATTTAACCCACTGAAGTCTCAATCTTCGCCGTTCGTGTACAAATTATCTAAGTGCCCTTTCTTCATATTGTTAATTTCGTGTACACCGGCCAAGTTTTTTTTATTCATTTCTTGGTTCAGTCTGGTTTCCTTCCACTACCAATTCCATTCCACCCTACCATACACATGGGGCCTTTTTGAGGAAAGGAAGGAGAGGAAGTTCTGGGAAGGAGACATGTATTAGGGATGGGTAGGAATCTGGGGGTCAGTACGTCCAGGAGTGACGGACGTATTAATCTATACTTCCTACTGCAGTGCAAGGCGATACATAGAAAAAATCCAGTTGGAGAGGTTAGGGGGCTTCAAACGGTGAGCTGACACATCCGTCGCAAAGACCCTGTCAAACCTCCCCCCACGAACCCGGGCACCCCTTCTAAGTCACCAAACGTCGCGAACCACTTGATGTGTCCTATGGCAGAAGTATTGATTCCCATGAATGATTCCGCAGAGTAGAAAAGAGTTTCAGACGAATATATTCTACCATTAATATTACGAAATTATTGATTTTTTGATTAGTAACAAAGATTAATTGTGTATCTGAGTTGTTCACGTTGCCCTGTTACGATTCTTACCATATCTACACGAAGAGGCAAAGACACATTCGAATTTGAAAATTTTATTTCATTTAAATTATTATTTTTTTTTAAATATTTCTAAATAATAAAGTTCTTAAGCAGGGACATACTTGTGTTTTCCATTTTGAGAATATTCTACCCAAACAAACCTCCTTATTTTGAACATGTAATCTATGGCTAACCAGAGTGGTATATATATGGGCTAACCTCAATACAAAATGGCGGGTTCAATGTTTTTCATACTAATTTTAAAAGGTTATAGCAACAGTTTTACTTTTTTTTTTTAAAGAATGTCAAATATTCTCTGGTTACAAATAACCTGACAATATTTGAAAGACTCCTACTACCATCACAGTAAGCGGACGATATTGCTTGTGTCATAATGGAGGACTGAGGAGGGTGGAGGGTGAGACCCAAACGCGATGCCAATTCAAACCTTCCCGGCACTAATCTGAACTGTGCTATTTTCAGCGAAGCCGGTAGAGTAATTTTCCAGAAAATCGAGGATAGACAGAGAGACTAACATTCATGGAATGAGTATGTTCAGAAATGCATTACCTTCGACATTTTCCAGAAATCTATTATATATTTGGTTTCATATCGGTTGGGTTAAACCATAAATACGATATCTATTGGTTAAACCGATTACGGGTAATACTTTTATTCTGAGGGGTGAACAATGCAAACCTACCGTTGCTACGAGTGTGGACATCGCTCTCGGTATCGCTCAGGTGAGAACAAAATTCAGAATCTAAAACTCGGTTAACGGCCGTTCTTCCCAACTTTTCGAATGATCAATCTGAGTCGCCGACCAGCCAAGTGTTTTGTAAGTATTGGCTCTGTTTGCTTGTCTCCCAGTATTTTTTTTAAATTTGTCTATGGAGATGCCCGTCCACTATGAAATAGTGTCCGCCCATCTTCATACACGATAAAATAGTAGCCGCCCACTTTTAAGATAATAAAGTGACATCAAAGTAAAAACTTACAATGTAAAATTGACATAGATGAGTTAATATTGCACTTATTATGAATACATACCATCTGTTTTAAAAACTAATACATAAACCAACATTTTATACTTAACAAACGTGCGTGTTAAAAATATGCTGAAAATAAAATGGACTATAGTGCATTTGAAGCGTGTTGAGGCGAAATTTTGGGAGTAGGGTTGGGAAGAAAGTTTTAAGAAAAGTGAAAATAAAAAAGATAAAGGCCTAATTTGCATACGTACTCGTATGCCTCTGTGATCCCATGACACCGTCTTCGTACGAATATTTAAAAAAATACTTTTCTTTGGGTTATTATGTCATTTCCTCTTATCTCGTTCTTCTTAAGTCCACTAATCGAACCAAGAATTATATTTCACTCCCATTTTAAAATAGGCGTTTTTCTCCTATCTTCGATTAATCTTTTTCGCACAGGGTAATAAATATTGCGATCACTCATAATATATTTCTTGCTTAAATTGATCAAAAATTTGTCTGCTAAGCGATCAGTAAATTTCACTCAATAGTTCTCAACAGACGTAAAATTTTCCCAGTGAAAAAAAAAAAATACTTACCTACGAGAAAAAGGCGCGACTGTGCATTACTTCATTGTTGCTACTATGCAGATAAACCCATTGCTGGGGAAAGAACTCAAAGAAAGCATTTCTTGAAGAAACCTAGCGCGATCTGTCGGCAGTGAATTAGTTTGTAGTTGGACAGAATAAATTTTACTCCTCTCGGAAATTCAGGGGTTAACTGGGAGAGGGACGTCGGAGAGTTATTATTTATTAATTCAAAATAATGATAATATTATTGTGCAATACGATAAACATGATGTTTTTAAAGAGAAAAATATTTATTTTTATAAACAATAATTATTAATCTAAAACACTCATCCAAATTGAAAAAACCTTCCGAGCAAAGATAAATATCGCCGGCAGGACTCGAACCCGCACCCTTCTAATGTCCGGTCAGATGCTCTACCGTTGAGCTACGTCGGCTTATCGCAAACCCGCCAAGTTAATCAATATATACTAGTGTTCCATTCAATAATTACTGTTTTTATTATATTTTCACCTGTAAACAACCAACTTTTATTAGTATGAGAGAGGCTTGTAACGGCTAAATCCCTCAAATAGATGGCGTCGAGACAAATTATGTCTACATTTTATTGGTGAAAATTGAAAAATTAGAAGGGTGCGGGTTCGAGTCCTGCCGGCGACATTTATCTTTGCTCGGAAGGTTTTTTCAATTTGGATGAGTGTTTTTAGATTAATAATTATTGTTTATAAAAATAATAATTGTTACCCTTTGCGCTATGCACAAAAATCTTGTCTTAAGTTTTTAAGAACTTTAGTTTATCAATTAAGAAAAATATTTATTACGTTTTTTTTTTTAAATTTGCATGGGCTTAGCATTTATCAAAATATAATCAGAAATATTACACATTTCTCACCGTTCTACGCGTGTTTTATAAAAACATTTAAAAAGTTGAATATTCTTAAAAAATGCTGTGAAGGTTTTTCTGTAACTTGTCGATGAGATAAATTTAAAAAAAAGAACAGTTTGTGGTTTAATTTTTTTTTTTGTAATGCTGATTACAAATCTTTGGTTATGTTTATTTACAAAAACGCAACGATAAAGGATTCAAAATACTTTTTTCCACTTTAAACATCATGTTCGTATTTTAAATATTTTGTAAAACATACAATGGGACGGTCAGAAAAAGTAATATTTCTGATAAGAATTTGATAAATACTAAGCGGATGTAAATTTATAAAATATTTAATAAATATTTTTCTATTTAAAAACATTATGATTATCGTATAGCGTAATAATACTACCATTATTTTGAATTAATAAATAATAACTCTCCGACGTCCCTCTCGCCCTTAAGAATGCGATTCTTTGACTGTCATCAAACTGGGAGTTTGTGAGCCGGTTCAGGAACCTCATGAAACTGCCCTTTGAAACTCAATGATAAGTAAAATTAACATTGCATTAGTACCCACTAAGCAGGAAAAAAAACTTTAAAAAATTCTACAATTCTAAAATTCTACATTTCTAAGGTAGGAAAGCATGACATAAATTTTACATCAAACAATATTAATTCTCTTAAAACGCAAAATGCACAATAAGGATCTCCAGTCCATGTAAAAAAATAATCTATCTACAATGAAGTGCTAACTTAAGTACCAGTATATATTTTTTTTTTCTAAAGTTAGTTTTCATTGTTAAAATAAAGTTCAAAGTTTTAATTTTTCAAAGCCCGCCAAAACGCTCTTTTTGACAAATTAATAATACATTTACTCTGCGTAGAAACGGGCGGTCCGTTTGATAGATTCGCCGATCTTAACAAACGGATTGCAATCTTTGGAGCACAGACGTCAGGTGGGTATGCTGTCCTTGTTTTACCGGTATTTTAATGGAAGATGCGCTGAGGAACTAGCGTCACTGATCCCTTCGGCATCGGTGCATTGTCGGGAAACACGCCAAACGCGTGCCCAAAATTTGCACTCAGTCGAAATTAGTGATATGAGAACGGGTCGCTTTTACGACTCGTTCCTGTGTTCAACAGCTCGGCTGTGGAATGATCTGCCGGCCTCTGTGTTTCCTCCATCCTACAACATGGGTATCTTCAAGACCCAAGTTCACTTCTTCACGCCAAACGCGCGCCCAACATTTGCACACGGTTGACATTTGTCACATGAGAACGGGTCGCTTCTACGACTCATTCTTGTGTTCAACAGCTCGGCTGTGGAATGAACCACCGGCCTCTGTGTTTCCTCCATCCTATAACATGGGTCTCTTCAAGACCCGAGTTCACTCTTTCCTATCCTCTAAAAGACCCTCCACACAGCATCCCCAAAGGTGATATAGGCCTTGAGGGAAATTATTTCACTCAGGGTCTCCTGTGGAGTTACTGTAAAAAAAATACATAATAAAACTTCTGAATCGGCGTTTGTTGGTGTGTATGGATATATTTTTTTGATGCAATAATATTTTTCACTGGAGTTCTTTATTATTAATCAAAACGCATTTAATAGTTTTACGTTGCACTTGGTAAATTATGCAGATAGCAATACTATCTAGTGGGACCGTGACCTAGGCTGCGAGTATTCCTATCAAATCCAGTAGAGACAGCGATAAGGCGATTCATTTAACGGTACTTGAGCTCGGTGCGAACGGTTCACGCACTATTTGCAATCTTATTATTGCACTCCACATAGGTACCGAGGATGTCAACCCGTGTCAATCCTGTATCCTTGACACAGTTGGCTAATTAGCGTCAGATACCTAAAGCATTTAATGATAATAGTAAAAAATAATGGGCGTTCCGAGTTTAGAGCAGCGGCGCACCTAACATTTTCTTTTCCAAAATTTGTTGCAATTGATGAAATTTGACGTGATCGGTTGTGGGTGTTCTTTTTTAGAGATTTTTTCAGAGAGATGTCATTTTGACACAATTTTTATTTCATTTATTTTTTTAAATTTTGAGTTTTCGTAATAAAATTTGCTAAGGTTAGTTGAACAGAAAAGCAAAAAAAAATTGCTTATGGAAGGATGTCGCATTATTTAAAGGAATTACGTAATTAATCATTTCGTGGATAGATGGTAAGCGGATAAAAAAATTGATAGGAGGGTGAATGCAGCCACAAACGTAAATGAATGACTGCATGCTGTGGTCACTAATAATTAGTTCAAAGAAGCCAGGCGAACGGCTCTCAACGGGGTTTTGATTCCAACCCTGTCGCTTGGCAGGTAAGAAAGCAGACTGAAAGCAATTGAAAAAATAACCCCAAATACGAGTACATGCAGAAAAATCGTGAATGTGTGATATGCGAATGAGTAATAAGCAATTAATAATGTTATAAACAATAATTATTAGCCTGAAACACTCATCCAAATTGAAAAAAACCTTTCCGAGCAAAGATAAATGTCGCCGACAGGACACGAATAAAAATAATTATAAAAATAATTGTTACCCTTTGCGCTATGCACAAAAATCTTGTCTTAAGTTTTTAAGAACTTTAGTTTATCAATTAATTAATAATGTGTTTGAAATATTCATTGGTTTTTGTGGAATTTGTAGAACTCCACCAGAATGGAACTTACAGTTATCATTAATAAATAAATAAATCAATTGGAATTCCAGAAAAGGTTTTTTTCAAAATATTCCACATTTTTGGTGGAATCGACTTTGAATAGAAATCAATGTTTTTATTTGAACGTTCAAATGCATATAAACAAATCTAAAAGGACGCCACTGGTTCCAAGAGGATTGCATTGCAAAAAAGAAACAGTGTGTGCGAATGTATGAAGCAATTTCCCGACCGGCTCGCGATTGCAAATAGTTAAATCGAGTTAGTTTGTCTGAATTAAACATTATTAATTATATGATTAATAATTACGTTTTTAAAATATGTTTTGTGTAAACCACTGTTATATATAAATATCATCATGTTTCGGAAGCGGAGCTTCCTTCATCAGGATACACAGTATCAGTCAGGATACATAGATGAAAATGTTGATATGTGATTATATATTAAGCAGTGGTTTAGACAAAATATTTCTTATTAAGAGGAACGGCTGCGCGCTTCATACAAAACTTATTTTTGGATTTAAGTCCAAAATACCCACCCAAACCGAATGGGGTATAGTAAATAAATGAAATTTTATACTTTATAATTTAAAATTTTACATCTCATATGTAATTTATTATTACTAGACACTAAATTTATTGTAAAAAAAGCATATCATACTTAACCTTTTATTTTTCAAACTTTTATACTTTATATTTTATACTTGTACATCTCAATTGTAATTCATTATTACTCTACACTAATTTAAAAATGCATATCATACTTTAGTATCTTATACTTTAAACATTTACTCTCACTATACACTTTTACATCTCATATGTAATTTATTATTTCTCTATAGTAAACTAAAAAATGCATATCGTACCTTTAACTTATATTCTTTAAACTTTCATAATTTATATTTTAAACTTTTACATCTCATTTGTAATTCATTATTATTCTACATTAATTTTAAAAATGCAACATACTTTTAAAAAAAAACACATTTTTTTATTTTTATTTTCTTAAATTTACTTTATGGATTGTTTTATATTGTTTTATGTGTATGTATATTAATATTAACTAATCTTATCAATTTGACTGTCCTAAAACGGGATTTGTTCCTAGTTGGACAGTCAAAGCCTTCTTAAATATTTCTGTAAAATAATGTGTGTTTCAAATACTATTATTATTAAAAAAAAAATCTAGTACGGATTAGAAGCATATTATTTATTTTTGTTTTAAAATATGAAATATAGACCATTAAAGAAATCAATTTTCCACGATTTATAAAGGCAACTTTGAAAATTATTTGCCGGTTTAGGGTAAATATGATTATATTAAATGAAATTTGTGTTCCAAAGTAAATTGGTCAATTTAAAATTAAAAAGTCCACCATAATTCTTATTTTAACACATATTTATATTTATTTTATTTCATTATATTTTTATAGTAGACGTGGTAAAACTTTTTTTAACCATTAATAGCCCACAAATAATTACTATAGTTGCCTCTAAATCGCGAATATTCGATTTTTTTAATGACCTTTATTTTCAAAGTACAAAATATTTAAAAAAAAATACTTCTAATCCATACTAGATATTTGTTATACCTGTTGAAGAAAAAGAAATTATTCGCTTTAGGTGAGTATTCTGTTCTCAAATCCAAAATTAACTTTTTAGTGAAACAGGCCGCGCAGCCGTTCCTCATAATTGTATTAATAATGGCACCCCAAAGTAATTATACATTTATTGAAGGAATATTTCAATTAGCAACATGTCTAACTATTCATGGGACGTGCAAGTCGTATGATGCCCCATTTATAACGTGGTATAATGTAAACTTCAGAAAGGCAAGTTAATTTTAGTGGCGCTGGGAATAGTAAAAACGGGAAATGCCTTGATTTTTCGAGTTTTAGAGAATTGATTTTCTGAGAACTTTTATTTAATGATTTCTTCTGAATTCTGTGGAATTTTCTTCTGCAATTTTCGTGATTTAGAGTCTGCAACTTCAAAAATATCTGTGTCTTCTAACTTAGTATCTGGAGTGCGTTCTCGTAGAATCAACCTCTCGATAGCTGATTACATTTCTGGTCAGGTTTTCGGCGAAATAGTAATATCTCAGTACAACCCCAAATGACTTGCGGTGTTCACATTGGGAGTCACAAAGTTCCCAGTATATTTCTAGATATTTCTAGAAATTTCTAGAAAATAGACGCCTAAAGCTTTTCACCCTTATTTGAAGAAATCGCATATTATCGTATGTACGAGTATTTCAAGCAGAGCACCAATGAGGTATATTAACGACTGGGTCACCCATTTAAAAAAGATGCAATCAACTGCGAAAAAAAAATAACCTCATATTTTAGCCAATGAAAGCCAGTATTGCAATATTTGTGATTTGGTGTGTTTCATTAGCTAGAAAATAGTTCGGATGTCGATGCAGTATCTGAACCTAACCCGAATAGGTCCTGGGTTAATTTCAGCAAATAGGATTTTTGGATTAATACTTTCGGAAATGAATTTTATTCGCCATAATAATTCCAATCTTTCAAAAAAAAAAAAAGTTATTTTCTTGTGTTCAAAATGCAGGTGCAAATGTAAAATATTTGAATAGCCTAGTTTGTAAACCCTCCTATGGATAAAGAAGTTTTAAATACAATGCTACAATTCCCTCCCTAGTGAAATCAGAAATACGCAAAACAAAAATTACCTTAAAAGTAAGATCGTTGATCACCTCCAATAAACCTGTCAGCTTCTAAATTCTTTTTTACCTTTAAATTAGTATGCTTCTGAAATTAAAAAAAAATTATAATCTATTAATCTATTTGTCATCTAAATATCCTAGCTGAAGAACCACCCCTGTAAATTGGCATCTCAACACAGGCGTTTCACACCTAGTGATAGTGCAATACGTCAGCCGATAACAAATGTTCATATACGAATATGTATATATGTATAATAAACAAATAAGAACATAGCACTTCAATTGCTACGTCTTCTGATTATTCGAAATGCCCTTTTGTCATAAACGAAGAACAGAAGATACATAAAAATAAAAGAAGGCTCACAAAGCTTAGTGATACGTAACTCAATCTTATCAATATTACTCAATAATATTATCTTTTTTTTAGTACTCAATTTTAAACGCATTTTTTTCTCATATCACCAACCAGTCAATCTAACTTAATAATATTTTTTTTTTCTAGATATACTCGTATTATATTACTATACCATGTTAATACTACCTTTTTCCCTTCTATGTCAATTTGACTGTCCTAAAACGGGATTTTTTCCTATATGGGCAGTCAAAGCTTTCTTAAATGTTGTTAAATAATGTGTTGTAACACTTTAACTGCAGGGGTCAAATGATAGTCTGTAAATGTGTTTATAACTGTTTATTGGCGATTGTAACACAAGTTCACGTCATATAAGGTTGTACTATTTATTTCCTCACTCGGGCGAGGGGTAGGCGGAAGTGCCCTGAAATCATTCCTGCCTTCTCGGCCAGCACTTTTCTTCTTCTAAAGGCTGCTAATTGTACTCCATCGCTGGCCAGGTACGAGATGTGTTCAAAAGAAAAGGTGCATTTTGAATTTTCGCGGGCTGTGTACATTCGATTATCGATTATTTTTTGTTATGTTGGTACACATATGTTTATCATATGTTAGCATTATCAGCCATTTTGGATCAGTGGTTTGTTTTTGACAACTGGAAAGGTTAGTCACTTTTTTAGGTGTTCTTCGATTATTTATTTAGGTTCGTTTTCTGAGAAATCATCAGTCCGATTGAAGTAAAATTTCAGATTTGCTTTATTTTCTATGTCCTCATCAACATTTCTTCAAAAAAAAATTGATTGTTTTTAGAAAAAAAATGTTAATAATTGTTAATCCTATGGAGGAATTTCCTAGTTTTGGTCGGAACTTGATAGCCGTTTTCTTGGGCATCATCAGTCCGATTAAAGTGAATTTTTAGATTTGCTTTGTTTTCTATGTCCTTATCAGTATTTCTTAAAAAAATCGAAGTTTTTCGATTTTTTACTAAAATAATGAAAATAAAAAATCGAAGAACACCCAAAAACGTGACTAACCTTTCCAGTTGTCAAAAACAAACCACTGATCCGAAATGGCTGATAATGCTAACATATGATAAACATATGTGTACCAACATAACAAAAAAAATCGATAATCAGGTGTACACAGCCCGCGAAAATTCAAAATTCACCTTTTCTTTTGAACACACCTCGTATATCGGCGTTACAGTGTGTTTCAAATAAATAAATATGATTATTATTGTTATTATTATTATGAAAACATCTACATCAATTTTTAAGATACACCATAGACTTTTTTTAGGTGTTTCAATTAATCTCGCGCCCGGGGCCAATGGCCCGATGGCCCCCCTCGCCCCGCCCCTGAACGGAAGTACGTGTTGGATGGCGTGAATATGAAGTGACCAAGATGGGAATATGAATAAATAAATGATTTTTAAACTTGCCGAGGTCGAACAGTAAAATGTTAGTTACGTCTAATTTTCGTCAACATCTCGTCAAATTAAAACACAATAGCAAATCGCGAGAGTTTCTCAAGGCATTCAACACATCACCGCCGCCGCACAGAGGTACGAATTGTAATTGAAGCTGGCCAAAAATATTTTTGAAAAAGTAATATGTTTTTATGGCGTAAATAAATTTTGTGTTCTCAACCACATTTATATTACCCCCTACACTTTTTTAGCACGTGAGTTGCAATTTTTTTCCACAGTAAAAAATTGATTTTTTCGTATCGATATTGTATGAAAAGTTACGTTTTAATGGGCTACATTTTCTTCTGAATGAAACAATTGTAAATTTTTGCATATGAAATTAATCCCTGAAATTAAGTAGACCATTAAATTTAATTAAAAAAAAAAAAAAACTTGAACACTGTACACTGAGATGCAGATGAATTGACAACGTGTTTGCGATGCGGTTTTTTTTAAATGTACTATTTGTGATATTTGCATTTCCGATTATCTACTTCTTCTGATTCCTCTCCCATCAGAGGTTACGTACCATCAGGAAATCACCACCCTGTAGGCTGCAGTCCGCTACATCACATCGAAACTGCACTCGTACCAGTCACGTACATTACGAAACTAAGAAGTGCGGCGTCTTCTACTGCTTCGTTTTTCATCTATCTCACATCGGAATGTAAACTGACGAATCAAGATACTTAGATATGTAAACTGAATTGTTAGTAAAATAGATAAATCCAAATAATCCCAGTACTGACAATACAAAAAATATATTCAAAAAATGCACTAACTTTTCACAAAAATAATATACATAAATTTATCACCTTAAATGCTCACCTAGATCGAGACATGCAGATCAACTACAAATACCTGGAACAAACACTTCCTTTGGGCAAAAACACTACAGATACCAGACTATTAAGCTTGTAAAGCTTCCTACACAACTAAAAACATCTAGTCTTGCACAATACAAAATACACATATGGAACTGGCTGCAATCCTCTTAAAATAAATTAGCTATATTTTTAAGTTTTCCTTATAATTTTTTTTCCAAGTTTTTATCTTATTTTCTTTTAATTTATTTGTATTGAAATTGTGTAAAGTACTGTCACATTTGCTAAATTTTAATTATTTTTGTATTGTTATTTATAAATATTTGACTGTATTAAATTACTTTAATCTCGAACAACGTTATTAATGGTTTTTGCGTTTAATTCGTAGAACTCCGATTAATTTTTTGAATTATATAAAAAAAAGAAAATGGAAAATGTTCTCCATAAAATAGGTGAATGAACTCCTAGCTTGGATAACAATATACACTCCCTGTAATAAAAATAAAACATATGATGCAAATAATCATAAAAACTAATAAAAGAATTACAAAAAACTGAAAAATTGTATCTTGTGAAACCAGTACTTTTGGCCACCTACTCTGGTAAGTTGTATGTATGTGCGATAGTCTTGTCCAATACTGAATAATAAAGCGTTCTCATCATAACCGCTCTAGATCTCCCAAATTGACGCTGCATGTTTTATATTCTTTATATTATTGTAATTCTATGCCGTTTCTTTCTTTAATTCTACGATTCTTTATTCGTCTCCCGGGCCTAGCGGTCACACACATCTCTCGGAACAGTAATGAGTTCCCGCGCAATTTAACGGCGCCATTGTGAATATTATTGTGAACCGTTTGTTGTGTCTCTTGGCTGTGACCTGATCCGTTATGTATGCTAATCGTGGTGGATCGCGGATCAGTGTCTCTGTCGGTGCTGGACTGCCGGCTGTTGGAGTGTCGGCTGTCGGGAAAACAGCCATTGCCTCTTACTTCATCAATATGGACAAATGCGACACACTCTGGGCCTGCCGGTCTGCATGCTGTGCTGTTTACCATTTACCAGTTTCCAGGGCCGCCGCAACTATCGATACCGAAATGTGGATGTGTAGGCGCATCCTCAGAATACCGTGGACAGATTGGGTAACTGATTTAACCGCTAGAATGCCACGTTCCCGCCAAATACAAATCCCCTCGAGTCCCAGCGATAAAATGGAATGCCGCGCGCCGTGCGCTAGCTGACAGTAATTTCGTAATTACTCAATGTTGTTTTCCAAAATGATGTTTTCGTAAATTGTGCTGTCTTACCAGATAATGTATTTATCAAAATTGTATGTACCCATACAGAATAAGTAGTTTCCCCAGAATAGGTACGTATATTCAGAGAAATGTTTTTTTAGGGTAGGCAGAGAGGACGGACTGCCAAACAACTCGACCTTGGCATACACTTCTTGCTCCATTCGCATTCATACAACGTCTCATAGATTCTTTTCTGTTATTCCGACTACTGACATGGCCTGACTCAAGTATTTGATTCACTCGATGTCCCCGGCTTTTCCTTCTATTCACATTCGCGTCGTATACACTCCTTACACTCCTTTCTTCGTTCATTGGCTCTACGTTCCCGAACCATTACTTCCTCATTTTATATGAAAAAAATATTGTTTTATGGTTTTAATATATTTTCATAAAGCTAAAACAGTACTTTTCTTAATAAAAATAAATGTCTTCTTCTAAATAATAAACATAGAAATATGACATCTTCAATAAACCGAAAAATCGGTTTCGTGTTTCGATTTGGGAGTTGTTAATATTTTATCAATTGATTAAAAATGTATTACAATGAGGTTCATAAGCTTCAATAAGTTATTAAAAAAAATCATCATTATTTATGTTACAAATTAGAAATTCAAACAAAACCAGAAATACTAACGATCGTAATCTACATTTGTAAATTGTGTATGCTTATGTCATTTTTATTTTATTTTAATATATTTTTCAGTATAATTTGTATTCTGAACGAGTAACTATTGGTTTCGAAACATGTAGATATTTATTTATTAAAATAGTGGTTTAAACATAACAGTTTTTATAATTTCTTCAAAAGATTGGTTTTCACTTTGTGGCGTCATTATTAATAAATTAATTAAACAATTGCTTTGTATTCACCACTTTATTAACATGTACATATGTCGACATGTTTCGAAAGCGATTCTTTCTTCGTCAGGAATATATAGAATACTAATATTAAATAATAATGTCAAGTATAGACAAATGATAAACATAGAACACCAAAAAATGTTTATTTATCATTTAGGAATAAATAAATATACAAAATAAAATAATATAAATCTGATATTCCATATCACATTTTAATATCACAGTGGTGGCTAGGGCAGAACAAAAGCAGACCTTTTTTCTGACTACCCGAGTGCAGCGCATAAGTTATTCACAATGCTGTGCTGCCCCTGTAATTGCTATTTACCATTTACCGGAAACCTTGAAAACTGTTTCTGGGCACGGTGCATGGTCGTGTTGGTGTACAGTGTACAAGTGTACGGTGTGTAGGCCAATTCTTCAGGCAGATGCTTGCCTTCTATTGTCACTGCTGATAGAAGTTGCTCGAGATCAACGTTAGGTCTTCGCGCTGACACAGACTCACGGGCAAGTAGCACATTTTGATTGATATGGAAATATGAAGATTTATCGAAGACCATCAACCACTAAAAGGTTTGGAGTTATGATTTCAACTAGTGGCGGTCTTCCATAAAAAAATAGTTAAAAATAAAATAAACTCATATTATAATTTTACCATTCTTTAAACAGTGCGCTATCCGTATTAAAAATCCATAAATATTAATTAAAAGTCCGTATAAATACTGTCCGAGAGTTATTCCGAAATAAATCAAATATGTGCGTAATGATTTCAGCACCTATGGGACTTTATATTCTAAGAAATAGTTCATACGAAACTGATCGTTGCGCATCAGCGGCAAACCGTGGAAGCGTGCAAACAAACCTACGGAATCCGTTATCTGCCCGGGTGCCCAGCGACTATGGGATTTGTTAACACCAAATTTGTACGGAATAGTATTTTGCAAGGATCTATAGGTTTTTTTTTATGTGATTATCGTATTTTAAGTTGTTATTAAAATTACTTTATTACTGAAGATGTTCATTTTTTAATAAAAGTAAAGAAATTCATTAGCCACAGATTCTCTAACAAACCGTTAAATTGTATCTTGTTGCTAGGTTGCTAATTTCTGGCGCAGTGATATTATTAAATTCCTTTACATATTTAAATCTACATTATTATGGAAAATACCGACATAGGATTTATAGATGAGGTATTCTTTTTCCCTTTTTTAATCTCAGATTGAATTCCCAATGAGAGAGGCTACGAATCGCCACTAATGCATAGCAGCAGTACGGTATGGAATTGTTAGAGGATGGGCGAATATAGTAATACGTATACACTGAAATCAGTAGAAATGTGATCGCAATTATATCTAGATGAGGATTTATGCGAGCTAAATAAATTTCAATACCCACGAGTATGTACTATTATTTATTGGAACACTTATCCGAGTTTTGATCTGGAATGCAGAGACAACGCTCTTATCCCTTTATCAGGGAGCTCAAATGCTGATGATCCACGAGACAACGTGGGAATGCGCATAGGAAACTATGTGCTCAGAATCTGAGTGAACTGAAACGAGAGTGAACAACTTTTCTTATAGCCGGGTTTTTCCAAAATAAAGCCAAGACCTATAAATAGGTCCTAATCCATGAATATTTAAATAGATTACTTTAATTACGCACTTTGCGTAATACATAATGTATGTAGGCATACGTCAAATGATTTTTAAGGGGTGATAATAGAATGCCTCGGAACAAGGGTAGAGCACCCAATGTAAGCACTAACCTTAGTCGCAATATTTAAAAGCTCCCAAATCCAAATCGTCCAAAGTTTGTTTAGGTCGTTTGTACAAATCTCCTAAATAAGTAATTTTAGAACTAGCATCGTGAATCGTGAGGGTGGATTTTTTTTCAACATGGCGCTTCAGGTACCAAAACAGTGATCTGGTATCAAACGTACGGGTTTTTCACACATTTATGGTAGGTACTTAGAAATAAATATATTCGCGTCAGGGTGGAAGGGTAAGTAGTTTAATTAGTGACCATTTATATAAATTCATTAAATAACCCATCAAACTGTAACTTATGGTAGTCGAACATAATAATTAGTAAGGACATGAAAAATATTTATTCAATTACTAATTTATTTGTGTTTTTTTTTTTTTTTTAATTTTTATTTGATTTTGATTGTGTTCATTTATTTACTTAATTATTTACTTATTTATTTAATTATTTATTAATTTCTTCATTTACTTATTTTTATTATTTATTTTTTCTAAAAAGAAAAGTATAATTAATTAATTGTTTTTTTATTAATTTTTTATTTAATTTTTATCTTTTTTACTATGTACGAATTTGTTTATTTTTTTACTACTCATTAGTTTACTAATTATTAACGTCCTGATGTGGTTTTACATATATTTTTTTAAACATTTTACATATTACGATACATTATCAAGTTACAGATGGTTGCAAACATTTTACATATTACGATACATTATCAAGTTACAGATGGTTACAAACATTTTACATATTACGATACATTATCAAGTTACAGATGGTTACAAACATTTTACATATTACGATACATTATCAAGTTACAGGTGGTTACAAACATTTTACATATTACTATACATTATCAAGTTACAGATGGTTGCAAACATTTTACATATTACGATACATTATCAAGTTACAGATGTTTGCAAACATTTTACATATTACGATACATTATCAAATTACAGATGTTTGCAAACATTTTACATATTACGATACATTATCAAGTTACAGATGGTTACAAATATTTTACATATTACGATACATTATCAAGTTACAGATGTTTGCAAACATTTTACATATTACGATACATTGTCAAGTTACAGATGGTTACAAACATTTTACATATTACGATACATTATCAAGTTACAGATGTTTGCAAACATTTTACATATTACTATACATTATCAAGTTACAGATGGTTGCAAACATTTTACATATTACGATACATTATCAAGTTACAGATGTTTGCAAACATTTTACATATTACGATACATTGTCAAGTTACAGATGGTTACAAACATTTTACATATTACGATACATTATCAAGTTACAGATGTTTGCAAACATTTTACATTTTACGATACATTATCAAGTTACAGATGGTTACAAATATTTTACATATTACGATACATTATCAAGTTACAGATGGTTACAAACATTTTACATATTACGATACATTATCAAGTTACAGATGGTTACAAACATTTTACATATTACGATACATTATCAAGTTACAGGTGGTTACAAACATTTTACATATTACGATACATTATCAAATTACAGGTGGTTACAAACATTTTACATATTACGATACATTATCAAGTTACAGATGGTTGCAAACATTTTGCATATTACGATACATTATCAAGTTACAGATAGTTAGAAACATTTTACATATTACGATACAATATCAAGTTACAGATGGTTACAAACATTTTTCGATAAAGAAATAAAGTTAGTAAATGGTAGATAACCAAAAAAAAGTAAGTAATGTATAATATATATATATATGTAAGTGCATGAGACGGAGAAAGCAACAATTTTTTTAACTTTCCCCATATTGAGGATGCCAGATTTCTACTGAATTGGAGACCCTTCTGCCTTATCGGATAAAATTAAAATACCTTGTTTTCATGACAGGTGTCATAACCTCACTAATCTCATCTAACTGTTTGTCAATATACACACACGTCGTTATCTACTACATAGCAATGTTGCGCTATGCCTGTAACTTTGAGAACGCAATGCATTTACATTGTTCTATTTGACGAGTCAAGGTGAAGCTAAGCCCACCACAGTCATTCTACAGTAGACCATGTACAGTTGGACCCATGATTGAAGCGGTGACTTGTGTAAATCTTTGTGAGTTGTTTTCTGTCGCGGGTCTTGTTTTCTTTGTCACTTGATAAACATTATATAATGGTTAGGTACCATTACTATTATTATTATTAAAATGGTTGCGAATTGTGAATTACGTACTGTTAACTGCGTGTTGTTTATCAAATCTTGTTTACCATTTGGTCACGTATGTTTTTATCTTCTGGTGAGTTCGAAGTTATTTGGAGACAAAATAAGAACAAATTATTGACAGACTGATAACTCTATCTACCTACAATCTACCCGTATGTTATATCAGTATTCAGTTTGTACGAAATAATTATGCTTCTTACTTATAATATGAAATGTTTTTGGAAAAGACACGTGGTAGTTTTTATTCAAAATTGGTTGGAATTTTAGCTACATAATATAAATATATATTTTTTTATATGAATACCGCACAAGAGTCCCAACTGCTTCCAACCGTCTGGAGCCAGTGAGATTATGGCATTCCCAATTAGGGAATGTTGTGAGGCTGAAGGTATTTGGGGAGGGGAAGGAGAAGGAGAAGAGAAAGGTGGGGAAATACCTGGCTATTCAAATCTGGTCACCAAACACGGCTAAAGGCCATTTCAAGCAACGTTTCAATTCTGAATGATGGTCTTCCACCAGAGCGATACTGAGAGTATCTTCCACTCAATTGCAGTCGAAGAAAGCAAAGTAATCCCACAAAAAAGGCGCTATAGAAGTAATCCAATTATTGTTATTTAATACTTCAAGTGCTAGTCGATGGAGGAGAAGACACAATAGATGAGTCCTGGTTTCAACACACAATTTTAGGTATTTTTAATACTTTTTCGAATTAGAGGGCATTTTTTCACCAAGACCGTACATTCAAAATAATTACTTCAGTTATTCACTGTTTTTTTTTTACATTTGCTATTTTTATATACCGGCTCTTTAAAACAGACCTCCTTTTCATCCCCTGGGCAAGTGTTCTTAGTCTTCAAAATAGTGCGCCCCTATGTCGCACCGGAAGAGGAGTACTCTTTGTTAAACATTATTAGAGAGATGACCACAAAAGAGAACCAATTGTTAGGAGTCAGTGGACACATTTTTACACGTGGATTATTTTTAAATTAAATATATTTAGGGGAAGAAAAGAAAGAAGAGGTAGAGTGAAAGAATCTGAATATGAAGATGTGGCAACTAAACAATGTGAGAAAGATCATTTCATTTATGAAAGGTGTAATAAAATAATACTTAATACAGTCATAGATGCAAAATAATAAGTATGTAGAGAAAATATTATACGTTTCCAATGAAACCTGAGTAAAAGCGAAGCCTGCTTGAGCGCAAAAATAATAAAACCATATTTATTTTTTTTTTTAATTATGTAACTCGTTATACGACCCCTTTTACTGTAAGCATTGAGCACGCATTTAAAGCTCCACGAAGGTTGTAAGTTCAAATTAATTGTAGTTAAATTGAAGCGTTTTAAATCTGCGTGAAGCAAACGGAGAATTCCTCCAGGATTGATATTCCAATTGGGGCGCCACGGAACTGGTGACTTGTGATAATGATGCCGCGAAACGCAGAAATGATAGGACGCCGCGCGGAAACTGTAAATTGCATCGTAAATTCACCGAGGGCATCTTTAATACAAAGCTTGTGGCCCGGGCCCGGTTCGCCGAAATAACAACTACAGGGGATGCTGCTAACGTCTGGACTTATTGCAGTGGTTCGAATCGCCATCGGGAAGACTTTAAATGGTGTAAGGTTCGAGGTGAAGATGGTTGCGTAAAGACTGTAAAGGTGGGCAATTAAAATAACTGTTTGATTGAATAGGTGTGTGTGGTTTGTTTCTGTTATGATAATGAGACGAAGGTATGGTTCATGACGGTGTAGGCGGAAGAGAGACAATGAATGATAATAATTTTAGTCATCGAAGTTGTAGTTTTATTTCTTCACATTAAAAAATTGCTACTTTCTATGTTTAAAAACAAAAAAATCTAAGTCAAAATACCTACATTATCATGACAATATTTGTGATAATCAGGCCGCCTTCTTCTAAGGTTTATCTCATATTCTCATACATAAGGTTTTTATATTAAGAGGAACGGCTGTGCTACCTGTTTCATACATAACTTAATTTTGGATTTGAGGTCAAAATACCCATCCAAACTGAATGACATATTTTTTAAATTAAAGGTTTAGTAAATACGAGTATCTAGTATGGGTGATAAGTAACTTTTTTATTATTAATTATTTTATTTATTTTTGTTTTAAATTATGAAGTATGTCATGAACAAAAAAATAATTTCATCATTTTAGATGCAACTTAGAAAATTATTTGCGGGTTTATTGTATTAAAATTTTTTTTATTTGCTATGTAAATACGATTACGTAAATAAAAAGATAAAAACAAAACATTTAAAAAAAAACATTTTAAATTATGTACTTTAAATTTGGTTTAAGTTAATTTAAAGTCCAATATATTTTATTAAAGTTTAATATATTTTTTAATTTTTAATTTAACATTTCACTATTTCTTCAAAGTAAATCGGGTAAAACTTTTTTTTTACATCACCGTTAGCCCCCAAATATTTGCTAAACTGCCTCTGAAACGCTAAAAATATATTCCTTTAATGGCCTATATTTCATAATGTAAACCAAAAATAAATAAGTTACAATTTACATGATTTTATTTACTCCCACTCCTTTTCAATTTGGAAAAAAATTCTGAATTCTGAGAGGTTTTCACATTAATAATGTGTTTGCTCGTATTTAATGTCAATTTTTTCTTAATTGATTTATTTAAACGTGTTGTATTGTTTTGATAATGTGAACATACTGAGAAACTGTGAATACATAATTTTCCTTACTTTATTCATTAATGTTCTATTAGGATCTATTAGGATAAAAAAATTAAATAAATATTTGCCCTATCGCTATGCACCGAAATAGCTAATATCGACTTTGACGCACGTTCCGGCACCGTTCGAAACCGTATTTATGTTGCATGAAATATCCAATAGATTTTTTAGCTCCGTTTGTGCGTTCCGGGATTCGGATCGCGCTGTATTCCTATTACTGGATTTAAAATTTACTATGGATTCGTTGAGCGCTGTTCAGGACTATTTTGTACTGGCAAATACTATGGAGTAGTGGCGCACTGTTCCAACTGTAGTAATATTGTAATCTAAGCGAGTCCTATTCGCCGTAATTTATCTTTGGGAATTCACTGAACAACCGCTCATTAGAGAAAACTGCCACTGTTGCATTGTCAACGTTAAATTCTTCGAAAAAAAATTCAGTAGTTGAACGTAACTTTGACCCAGAGGTCTTAGAAGAGAACTTGACTGACAACAATCCCTTATTGAGGATGCCGTAGTAACACTGGTTCAGGATAGTAGGATACTTGTATGGTGTAAAAACAAAGTGCAACAGATAATAGAGATCATTTCGAAAGATATGAGAATTCAATTTGCAACTACAGAACCAGACCTCGCCAACTTCTGAATGTGTTACCAATACAAAAACAAACCCCACTTTATGCTTGTATGATTTCGAAATATTTATTTATTTGTCCTCTGGCTGATCGGTTCTGAGAGATATCTTCTGCAGAAATGCATTTGCCTTCTGGAGGCTGTGTTTATTTATGCGTCAGATGCAAGTGTGTACAATGCGAATTATACTATATCGTTCTCAATTCAACCGATTTGTTTACGTTTGAAAAAACATCTTTGGAAATTATGCAAATTAATGCAGATGCATTTTATGTACCAAAGTTTTTGGAATTTATGGAACAAGCTGTATCTACTAGTGGAGATAATAGATTGAAAGCATGATAATTAATATTAGGACATAACTAACTAACTAACCATCACGCCGTTTCCCCGCAGAGGTAGGCAGAGAGGACGGACCGCCAAACAACTCGATCTTGGCATACATTTCTTGCTTCATTCACATTCATCTCATACATTCTCTTCTGTTATTCCGACTTCTGATATGGCCCGACTCAAGTATTCAATTCACTTGATCGTGTCATGTCTTCCTCGAACGTCCCCGGCTTCTTCTTCCATTCACATTCACGTCATGTGTTCTCCTTACACTAATTTCTGTGTTCATTTGCTATATTTGCCCGAACCATCTAAACGTCTCTTTCTTAATCTTGCTCATTACGCTTACGTGAGCCTTGCGTTCTTTACGAATATCAACATTTTCACACGATCATACGTGGTTTTACTACACATTCGTCTCAGAGATCTCATTTCTAGAGCATTCAGTCTACTTTCATTCTTCCTCTGCCAGTTCCATGCCTTCCTGACATACATCAGGGTTGGTATCAGCTCTCCATTGTGGATTGTTAGCTTCGCTTCTTTGGACAACTTTTTGTTTGCGGCAACCGCGATCAGTCCTCCGTTAATGGAGTTTCCCGTATTCACCCTTCTCTCAATATCCTTATCAGTCTTACCGTCTCTCGTAAACATACTTCCCAAATACACAAACTCATTGACCTGCTCCAAGTATTCATCATTCACAACTATATTACGCACTGTTTTCGTACTCTGTCTTTCAAAAACCATGATTTTAGACTTACTTACATTCATTATTAGTTCACTCTTCATACATACTCTGTTCATCCTAGATGCGAGGGACTGTAGATTTTCCACACTGTAAGCAATCAGCACCGCTTCATCAGCATACAACGGGCAACAGGCAGGGAAGTTATGAATAATGGCCGACATCAAGTTATGAATACCTGAAAGCGTGATAAGTTGTAATGTGTTGCATTGCACTTGTTTCTGGGTTACGAATGACATTCTTTAATGTATCCAGAATTATTTTTTCATATGGGTGCGAAATTTGTAATTTGGACGCGGTCGAAAAAATTTCGAGATGTACATTACACCTACTTATATACAATACATCATCGACGCTGAAACCCTTGAGGAGTACTGGTCGCCTTTGGGAAATTCCTCCACTTCTGCCGGTCTCCTGCTTTTTCTCTTCTGTTCCTTGTGAATTCCATGCCATACAACCACCGATGTTTGAATCTTCCAATCCTTCATCCTGTTGGTTTAGAAATGACGCAGTAGTAGTACAAAGTAGCAGGCGTTGAAGGAGATAAACAAGAAGAGGAAGTTGATGAATAGACTTTGACCTTCGCAAATATGAACATATTTCTGAATGCTAAAAACAACTCCACTGCATTCCTATAGAAACACGACGCAAAATACACACATTTTCCCTTCTGTACAACATTCTAAACATTCTAAACACTGTTAATTCATAATTTCTTCAAAACATTGATATTCACTTTGTGGCGTCATTAATATTATTATTATTTTTTATATGAATACCGCACAAGAGTCCCAACTGCTCCCAATCATCTGGAGCCAGTGAGACTATGGCATTCCCAATTTGGGAATGTTGTGAGGTCGAAGGTATTCGGGAGGGGAAGGAGAAGGGGTAGAGGAAGGTGGGGAAATACCTGGCTATTCAGATCTGGTCACCAAACACGGCTAAAAGCAACCATTTCAAGCAACGTTTCAATTCTGAGTGGTGGTCTTTCACCAGGGCGATACTGAGAGTATCTTCCACTCTGGAACGTGCGCAAATATACTGTATATTATTTTTAAATTAATTAATTGTGGAACAGCACAAATTAATTAAATAAAATTTACTTGCGCACGCCGGGATTTGAACCCGCGACCTTCGGATTCGTAGTCGAGAGCCTTACCCCTCGACCATGGGGGCCGTCCAATTAATAAATGAATTAAAAAATACTTTGCAAATTTTAATAATTTTTTTTTATTAATTGCTTACCTACCTAATTGCTCATCACTTTTTGTTTATGTTTATTATTTGTCTATTCTTACATTATTGTGTTCTATGTTTATCATTTGCCCATACTTCACATTGTTATTTTTTAGTATTCTGCATGTCCTAATGAGGAAAACTTCGCTTTCGAAACGTGTTGATATGTATATATTAGGAAAGTGGTGTTTACAAAGAAATTTTTAATTCACCTAATTATCTGAGGAAAGTTTTTCATTTTTTATCTGAGCATGGGCTCCCTCTTCGTTCAAGTGATGGGAGAACCCTTGCGATTCCCATATTACATCTTCTCATTCATTGTCAGTACAAATATCATGTCTCTGGAACGAACTGCCCTCTGACTTACGGAATGCTCCTTCAAAGCCCATCTTCAAAGCTAAAGTGAAGAGTTTCTTTTCTTCTTTCCACCGGCATAATACTGGTTATTTCCCATCCTCCTTCATTCCTTCCCTTCCCTTCCACCCTTATTATTTTCCTACCTAAGATATTAATTTAAAAATACTAATATATTATATGTACCAATAAATATGTTTAAGTGTTTTTCACATATTTTGTGCGAAAAGCCACTATGTGGAGAACGCTGCAATAATTATTATTACACCATGTTTATTTTCCCAGTAAGTATACCAATATTATTGTTCATTGGAGGAGGAGTTAGAGGCTAAAGGGGTGATGGGTGTAGGATGTTGTGGGAGAGATCTTTATTGCTGTAGAACATTCCGAGAGAGAAGGTGAAGTGTAGAGGAGCTCTTCCTGTTGGCAGAGGACCTGGAGGAGTTTCGTCTTCTTGAGTCGTCGCCTCATCACTGAGGATTGCCCTGGCGAATCAGACTCCTCTACTCCCCACCGTCCACCACTGCAGATATTTGATCAGTTCAATGTATCGTAGGAAAGCAGCAAACCATAAAAGAAAACGAACTGGGTGTTGATATTTTTTTTACGTCGCACAGGTACGTTAAAATTTTAAGAAAAATACTTACGTTAGTAAATTATGTAACATTGGATATTATTTGCACAGATGCTCAGCATCGTATGCAAACATAACAAACCGCGTATGTATTACGTACTACGTACTAGTATCGGTAGGCGATATACAATGGCGAAAACAACAACTGTAGAAAAGAGATAATATTACAATATTATAGTAGAATCCGCATAAAATATGCCGTTGCTGGAAAATGTTCCGGTGTTGCCAGCACCGCGACTTTTTGACGTTTTCCATTGACATAAAAACCGTAATGGCGGCTCTTATCTCGCGCCATTGCGAAATTGGATTGTATGCCACTTTTTTCTTCGCTGGCAATATTTAATTTATGACAAGTTTATGAGGCGGGCTGACGGCTTGTCGGTACTGTAATCTGTAATCATGCTGCGAGTAGCTACTCAGCACTCGTTACCTACTCAAGGATGGCTGTTTTATGATGATTATATAAATCGAAAAAAGATTCAAATTTGGAAAATAATACCAATGTTTTCAAGTCAGTGAAAATGTTACTAAATAATTGCAACATTTTAACTTACTGATAAAGGATCAGTCTTTCGATAGACTTTTTATCCGTTTCGAGCTTTATTTTTCGCTTTCTTAATTATGTGTTTGTATGAGGACTGAGGAGAGCTTGTGCCTGCTATGAACGAAGGCCGCGGAAGAAGTGCAGTACAGGGACGCTTGGAAACCCCTTGTCGAGGCGATGGGAATAGGACAAAAGACCGAATAGGACAACGCGCAGAAGACGATACGAATTATTTATTAATCTTTCTAAGAATATAGAAACAACGAGAACGAACGCATGGACAACAGAGACATCATAGTAATAAATTATTTTTATAAATAATATTATAATAGTAGAAATATTTTCTTCAAAAAATTGGTATTCACTTTCTGGCGTCATTATTAATAAATGAATTAAAAATTACTTTGTAACCACCACTTTATTAATATATACATATCTACGTGTTTCGAAAGCGAAGCTGTCCTCGTGGCAGGTATATAGAATGCTAACAAAAATTCGTGAAATAATTTATTTTTTAATTTCTAATATAAATTTGTTATTCGCTGTTACATAATAATTTTTATTAATATTTTTGATTAATTATTACCTACTTTAATCAATTTTTGTTTATGTTTATAATTTGTCTTTTCTTAGATCATTGTGTTCTATGTTTATCATTTGTCTATACTTGACATTATTATTTTTTAGTAATCTGTATATTCCTGATGAGGAAAGCGTCGCTTTCGAAACATGTTGATATGTATATATTAATAAAGTGGTGATTACAAAGTAATTTAATATCCCACTATCCTTTAAAAATCACAACAATCATAATAAATTTAAAAATTAAATAAAACTCTGGGTACGTTACATAGGTAGATCTGAAATAGAAAATATATTTACACCAAATACAGACTTAACACCGTGACTACTCAACTGCACTTAAAACACCTAATCCAACAAAAAAAAATTTCATCAATTTAATAGAATGTAATTTAATATTTTGTAAATTAAATCCTCAGCGCGGGAAATCACAGTGTGGATATCATTACTTATTATTTTGTTGTAAAAAAAAGAAGATAATTAAACATTATTATTATTATTTTTAATTAATTTATTGTAGATGTATTTATTTACATTCAATAACATTTTACACTATGCACGGATCATTCTACTTACATAAATAATGTTATACATGGAAGTTGATAGGTAAAGATGTTCCTTACTTGCTACGCTAGGCTTGGGCCGTGTTATTGCAAGTAGTCCCCTCAGTACCGCACAGTAAATTTCAATATGTATATTTTAAACAATTGATGATTAAACCATAGATTATAATTAACCTATATATTTGTGTATGAAAAAAATAGGTAAAAAATATTCAGATTATAAGGTAAAATAATAATTTAAAAAAATGTGGAATGGCAAAACAATATTCACGTTTCACTGCTTGTAACTAACTATCCACAAACATTTATTTAAGCTACCTACATGTTATTTTATGACTTGAAATTATATTTTCGTACGTTTAACAAAAAAAAAGAAGAAAAAAATCGTGTGGGGTGCGTATTTGTCTAAATATTCAGAGTACAGTTAAAAAAAAATAAATATTGGGCTGGGTGGATAGTGCAAACCCAATCTGCCCTATTACATGAGATATACTCGTCTATATATATATACCAGTATAATAATTTAAATGGAAAATGTTTTTGTTTTAAGCCGCTTTATTTTATTTATATATATTTCTTCATTCGACCGGTTCCGGTTGGACTCAACCTTCTTCAGGAATGTACACATATAATCTGTTTATATGTTTACATTCCTGACATAACTGAAATATATATAAATTAAATAAAGTGGCTTAAAACAAAACAAAAAAACATTTTTCATTTAAAATTATAATGTCAAACCACAAAGAGAATGCTTCCTTCGATAAATATATATATAATAGTTAATAATAAAAGAATAAATTAAATTTAAGGGATTGTTTTTCAGGGTGTTAGCCGCATCACTTGCATCCATCGCTCATGGTAGCCGCATCACTTGCATCCATCGCTTATGGTAGCCGCATCACTTGCATCCATCGCTCATGGAGAGCTGACCCACTCGGATGCAGCCACGACAATGGCGTTGGTTGACTTTCGTGTCCTGACCCAGAAGCTGGATAGTCGGTGGATAAGTAAGACGGGAAATGAGTGGACTCTCCCTTGAGTAAACATCGTATAGGCACTGCAGAACCTTGAAAGTTGCTGAAATCGCCTATATGCGTTGTTGTAGCACACCCTCAGCTTGTTCCATTGCTCTGCTGAGTATTGTGTCCGCGTTGAGAGCATTCTGGCGCGTTCTATGTCGTTCCATATCTTCCACACCTTTCTTGTCTTCTATTCAGATATATCCCAGTTATTTAACCTGTGAGGCAACGAGCAGATGATGGGATATTTAGTGGCTCCTTGTTGTGTTTGAACACAACGATAGCTGATTCTGCGAGATTGCCGAGTTTGCGTACTCTTCGCATATTCGCACAAGTAGTTTCATCGCATTAATCGATGGTGCGAGCAGCACCATGTCATCCACGTAGTTGATATTTTTACTTATTTGTCCGCAGATATGGCAACTCATCCATGAGTCGCTGAGCTCTTGTAGTAGGTCATGAATGCATATTTTAAATAGGGCGGGAGACATACTATCCCCTTGATTTTTGAACATATATTATTTCATGATGCCTTTTTATTAATGAAAACCACCCCAAACAAAGATGAACGATCTGTGTAGCTTAGTGGTCTACGCATATGACTTTGAGCGGTTACGATTTGTAAGTCGCCTTGTAATGTATTTCGTTAAATTTGTAGGTAGGTACCTCACCCAAATGACTTTAAAGCCGTCGTGCTGTCTTATTCTATTTAAGTTGTGTGGGGGGTATTTGCGTAATTTCGTAAGAGGGAGAAAACAAAGTTTAGCGTAAGGACGATATTTAAAAACGACCCCTTCTCAGGCAGGCGATGTCAATATGATGTACTAGTGCTGGTTACGCGTTTGATCTGTCTCCCACAGTTGCCAAAGTTATCAATAATGCTGTTTCCTTAGAGCATAGTACATTAAAGTACTGATGAAATAGACACAGCAGAATGCTCACAACCCATTGCCAGTGTTGTAAGTTGTAACGCTATGCCATTTTGTACCATCAAGGTGACCACCACGTTCAGCCCCAGGACGCACTTTCGATCTGTGCAATACGTCCAGCTTCTGAGAGGCCGAAGAAACTTTAGCTTCTACCATTTGTCCATGATGGTTAACAATATAACGTTTTATATCTAAGTTAAGCGAAAAAATCAAATATTGCTTAAAATGTTATTACAGCTTAATTAAATAAGTCCAAATAATAATCGGAACGAAACAAGCAAACCGCTTAAAAATCATAAAAAAGTCTATGTATTTTTGCAAATTGGTCTTTAAAAGGGTAATTATTAGCAATGTAATTAAGTTTTAATCACTAATTACTACCACATTCCTTGTTATAAAGTTACCTTCTATTGAATACCATACGCATCTCCGTTACACCTGATGTATTTACCTTGAAATACATTATTATAAATTTCATAAACAGTTATGAATTTTATGATGTACAAACCGAAGTTATCGACACTGCGTTGTTGTGGTTCTTCAAATGTGGGTTATTTATAACATATGGTAGGTTTCAAATTTTTTTTTTTTTTTACAGTAACTCCACACATGAGACCAAGGAGGAAATAATTTCCCTCAAGGCCTATATCATCTTTGGGAATGCTGTGTGCAGGGTCTTTTAGAGGATAGAAAGGACTGAATTTGGGTCTTGAAGAGACCCATGTTATAGGATGGAGGAAACACAGAGGCCGGCAGATCATTCCACAGCCGAGCTGTTGAACACAAGAATGAGTCGTAGAAGCGACCCGTTCTCATGTGACAAATGTCAACCGTGTGCAAATGTTGGGCGCGCGTTTGGCGTGTTTCCTGACTATGCACCGATGCCGAAGAGATCAATGACGTTAGTTCCTCGGAGCATATTCCATTAAAATACCGGTAGAACAAGGACAGCATTCCCACCCGACGTCTGTGCTCCAAAGATTGCAACCCATTTGTTAAGATAGTCGAATCTATCAAACGGACCGCCCGTTTCTGCACAGAGTCAAGGTTTTTTTTCAGATATTTTGGGACTCCTGACCAGAGGTGGCTGCCAAATTCTACAATGGGGCGCACTTGCGATTTATACAGGGTCAGCAGTTGTGTACTATTAAAGTATCTGCGGGCTCTGTACAATACTCCCAGCTTCTGAGAGGCTTTACTCTGGCTTCGATGGAGCCCCCATACCTGAGCTGGTCACTTAAGGTTACACCAAGCATATCAATGGAGGATTTGTTAGGAAGATTGCTCCCATTAAAGGAGACTAGATTGTCATTTCGATCCTTTTTAGACGTAATCAGACATGATTGGGTTTTGAAACATTAAATTCGACGAGGTTATTCTTACCCCAAGAGGAGACCCTCTCGAGGTAACCGTCCATTCTCTGCTTCAAAGCCCTCCGAGCCGTTGGAGTTTGTGTGTCCTTTGGGGGCTTGCCAAACAAAAGCAATCATGGACTGTACTGTCATCCGCGTAACAATGGATTGGTGCACATGTCAAGAGGTCATTGATGTGCAACAAAAACAATGTCGGAGACAGAACCGATCTTTGTGGGACGCCAGCATTAATTGAATGCGAGGAAGAGATGAAACCATCAGCAACCGTCTGAATCAATCTCTTCCTCAAAAAGTCGGCAATCCACGTACACGTGGAAACGGGAAGTCCGTAAGAAGGCAGTTTGTTGACGAGTCCTCGGTGCCAAACCCGGTCAAAGGCCTTAGAAATGTCCAGTGAGACCGTTTGAATCTCACCATAACGTTCCAGGCACCGTCCCCAAACATGCGTCACATACGCGAGAAGATCACTGCACGAGCGGTTCCGCCGGAATCCGTACTGGCGGTCGTTAATGATTTTTTTCTTCTCGAGGTATGTAAGCAGTTTGTCGTTGATCACACGTTCCATCACCTTGGACAGAACTGATGTGATCGCTATGGGGCGGTAGTTGGCCGGGTTGGAGCGGTCACCTTTCTTAGGTATAGGATGAATGACCGCTTTTTTCCAACCAGAGGGCACAGAGCCACATTTCAGGGACATTTTAAAGAGCTTCAAATCAAATAAATAAAAATAGTAATAAGTATTTATTTAAAACTAGCTGATGTGCACCCGGCTTTGCTCGGGATTTAAATTTTATTCTGAATTCTTGCTTGTCGTTTGGGTGTCATTGGGGGAAAGGAAAACCTTGTGACGACTATTAATACCCCTTAACAAAGAAACAAAGAACAATTCATTTGAAATTTTTATTTCATTCCAAAGATTAATTTTTTCAAAGTATATCCAAATAATAAAGTTCTTAAGTAGGTACCTACTAGTGTTTTCCATTTTTAAAATATTCTACCCAATCAAACCTTCTTCTTTTGAATACGTAATCTGTGACTAACCAGAGTGGAATATCTATGGACTAACCCCAATACAACATGGAGGGGTCAATGTTTATTTTTAAAACGTCACAGCAACAGTTTTACATATTGAATTTCATGCAAACCTTCCCGACACTGATAAGAACAAACTGTGCTATTTTCAGCGATACCGGTCTAGTTTTTTTCTAGAAAATCGAGGACAGATAGACAAATATTCATTTTTATATAGAGAGATTGAAATAGTATAGTATCTTTTACATGAGTGCATTGTTGAAAAATTCCCTTTATTTAAGTAATAATCCAATTGATTCTGTCGTGGAGAGTAGACTAGGAATAATTGTTATTTAGATAAATGCTATTTTTTTATAAGTTTGCGGATTGCCGTTTGGGAGTGGCGTGCGTTGTTTTATGTCCAAAGGTAGGCTGTTTGTAGTGTTTCAAGTTTAGGTACTAGAGGAGAAAAAAATTTCAACAACGATAGCGGTATGTTTCATAGCTTTAATGCATGCGGTATGCGGATGCATGGCCTTGCGTTATGTATCCCGCAAAAAAATAGATTAAGGAAGTGAAATCTATGACCAAAAATAGGATGCAACTAAAGAGAATAAAGTCGTCAAAGAGAAACATTTTATTGATGTAGAACGACTGTGATATAAAAAATGTACATTTTTTTTAACTGGAAGTCATATTGTTTTTTTTGTGTATTGTCGTTTGTTTTTTTTTTTTTTAAAGGTTTCTTTTTCTTAGAGTAGGCACAGCTTTTCAGCCTGTATGGACTGAATGCCACTGCCATTTGGATATCAGTATTTTAATCAAAGTGAGTTGCATAACTCATGGTATTGCCATGAACAAAATAATAAAAATAAAACCGCCACCTGTAACTAAGTGCCTACATTTTATAGGTGCAAGTCATTATCCATATTAATATAAAATAAATATTAAGTTTCTTACGTAAGCACAACTGTTTTATTTTATTGAACTATAATTAATTATTTTAAAAATAAATTTCAGCAATTTCATCAATTAAAAAACAATATATTTCATATTTTGTAAATTAAATCCTAGCTAAGTAATAAAGGGAAATCCCGGTAACGATATAATTATACTTACTTGTTATGAAGTAAAGGTCACTAAAAAAATAATAGTTAGTATATATGAGTATTACTTTGTTTAAATCACTGTTTTTATATATAAATATCTACAGAAGAAAAGCTCCCCTCATCAGGATAAATAATATACTTAAAAAAATGTATATACAAATAATAAGCAAATAAAACAAATTACAAACCTAATTTTTTTTAAAGTAATGAAAATTGGTTGATTTTTTTGAAAAGTAATTAACTAAAAATGTGAAAATAATTGATAAAATAAAAATTATTATAAAATATTAAATAAGTAATTAGTTAGATAGTTAGAATGAAGAAAAGAGTAAGTTACAAAAAATGAAATAATACGAGTATAGTTCATTAATATTAAAATTTATATTAATAATGTTATAAATATAGTTATTAAAATGAAAACAAATTTAAGGGATAACCATTTTTATTTTATTATTAATAATATTAAATTGACTATTAGCAGTTTTTCTAATTTAAAAAACTTAAATTTTATATAATTGTAAACCAGTTGTACGAGTATTTGTGGGTAAAATTTAGAAACCTTCATTTATGTCAAAAAAATGGTTGGCAAATTCAGAATAATTTTTATTACTTAAACACTTATAAATAATTTTATTATAAATGATAATACATATCAGAATATTAGGGATTTCAGTAGGTCGATGATGTGTTCCGATAATATGAAGAAACCGGAGATTTCCATAATAAAACTAAATTATAATAAATATGTAGGATTCAATGTCTCAACAGACAAAAAAAGTTGAAATTTTTTTTGCTAAATTTTAACAAGAATGTATATAATTAAAATATTTATTCGAATGCGTGAAATAAAAAAAAATGAAACAGAAACACGACTATACGATTGTCAATTTTTGAGTCATGAGAAAATAAATAGGTATATAATATAACTTTCCAATTATAGACAATGATTAATTACAGTATTTTTTGTGAAAATAACTTACATACTGACGTTTCAGAATCTAAAAAATCTTATTTTATGTTAAATTTACTGTCAAGTTTAGGTAATAAGTTACAAGTATTCTGAGTAGCTAGTGAGCGTCTGTCCTTAATAAATTTCAGGATACTTTTGAGGTGTACCCGCCATACAGCACTATTCCACACGCATAGTTACAAAACAAATGCTCGCCAATTAACCGTTCTCTTCATTCATTCAATAATATTAACCTAAATAATTAAAACATCGATTTTTTTTCGGATTCTATGACCACATTTAAAAGGAGCATTTTGGATATTATGTAAACTGCTCAATGCGCATACACACGGCATCACTTCTATAATATGTGGATCACCACTTCTCAAACCTACAAACACATTCACACATACAGACTCACTTATACACTACACATGCCACCAGGTAAATACATGTATAAATCAGAAATTACAACGAAACATTTCTAGAAATTGTTTTTCACTGTCAGAAATATACTGTTTTGTTTCTATAATATAATAAATAAATAAATAAAATGTTTTTACAAAAAATTCATATTACCGAGTGCGTATTGCAAATAAAAGAAACAAATATGTTTTAATATTAAAATTACACCTTATCTCCACTCATCGGAATTCACATACACTCTATTGAATTAATAAATTAATATAGTTACAAACGTTAAAATTAATACTTATCAAATCAAATAAAATGCATTTATTCTAAGCGTCCGACAAAATATTGAACAATTTCAATTGATTTGGTATTTTCACAGTTTTTCTCTAATTTACTCACATATTTGAAGGAATTTTCTTCAGCGTTAGGTTCTCACATTCTCAACATTTTTTTAAATAAGGTGAAAAGGTCAACCATAAATACACAATGAAAAAATATACTCCCAAGTTCGGTTGATTCTTTTGATGAGTGTTCTCCATTTTCACAAACCGTTTGAAACAGTTTTCTTCTTCGTGTGTTTTTCACCTTATGTTTATAGCGAGTGCATTTGGCGTTACAAATGAATATTTCAGTGGGGTATTACCATCTCGCTTTGTCAGGCTCTGCCGCGCTAATGCTAGAGAGAGAAAAGGCGAAATCATGAACGTATTGAACCTGTCTGACGTCACGGATGAATATTTCAGAAGCCTACCCGCCCCTCTCGCTCTCACGCGTTTCCGTAAAGACGAAAAAGAGGGATAGACTGATAGTAAGGAGTAAAATCCTCCACATTGACCGGACTGTGGCGAAGTTGAAATCGTAATAGACTCACTGTCTGGAGGCACTTGCTTCATAGAGTCAATAATGCCATGGAGACCGCGCATTATACAAAAAGTTTTTTCAAAAGAACATAATTCATTGTGATTTCAAATTTCATATTCCTATTTCAATTTTTCCCAAGTTCAATTTTTGAAAACTTATTTCTAATATGATTGTAGTTATTATATACAATACTAGCTGATGTGTACCCGGCCTTGCTCGGTTACAATAATTGATTTGACAGCGAAAGTAACTCTCCAAATAAAAAAACATTCATTTGAATATTTTATTTCATTCCAAACGTTTATTCTTTCAAAATATATCTAAATCATAAAGTTCTTAAGCAGGGACATACTTGTGTTTTCCATTTTGTAAATATTCTACCCAAAAAAACCTTCTTCTTTTGAATATGCAATCTCTGGCTAACCAGAGTGTTATAGCAACGTTAGGCTAACCTAAATAAAACATCGCGGTTTTAATGTTTTTCATACTAATTTTAAAACGTTATAGCAACATTTTTACATATTGGATTTCATTTAAACTACTCTCTAAACTTTCCCGGCACCAATAAGAACAAACTGTGCTATTTTCAGCGAAACCGGTCTGGAAAATCGAGGACAAATAAACAAACAAACATACGTTGATTTTTATATATATAAATACATTTTTTTCAAATACAATATATACTGTTATTTCCAAAGAGCTTACTGTAAAAACTAGTTTACTCTGTAAAAAAAATTCCATTAAAATTATATTTTTTACTGACCATTACTAATACCAAGTATACCTAAGCACTGGCATTACCTATTTTGATTTTATTTATTTTTTATATATTCAATATACGTAAGTTTATGTATATTTAAAAAAATCTTTTTGTTAATCGCGTTGATTTACATATTCGCCAAAAGCATTTGCTTCGTGGCTTGCAATAATTACAATGTAAACATATTAATTTGCTTATGTGTTTATATTACAATATTATAAATAAATACGTTTGTTTTGTACACTGAAAATGCCGCAGGTAAAATAGTTAAAAAGACACTAAAGATAGGGGTCATAAATGAACCCACTCAGCCATTTACAAACTAGTTGCAATTACTGTCTTTCGTTCTACATAGGTAAGACATCCCGCAATGTAAATATCGGAATCACGGAATACTTAAGATATTTAAATTACAATAATTTTTCACAGTTTGTCAATCTTCTCGTTTCGATCGATCATGTTTTTAATAAAAATTAAGGATTCAAATTGTTCACAGTAAATAAAAAAAGGCAAAAAATTGATAATAGAGGAGTACCTAAAATGAGAAAATTCCTAAATATTAACTCTAATATATTGAATAACCAAGTAAATTTATCGGGTAGTCCCCTTCTAGATATTTTTCCAGTAAACCGCTCGGTTCCCCTGAAAAAAACTCTAATTACCCCTTCCCCTTTGGTCGGCTCCCACTCACACACCTCAATATTCATGTATGTCAGTCGGTATTTTGTATCTTAGGTTAGTCTTAATATAGTCCTGACGAAGGAAGGGCACTTCCGAAACCGGTCGATCATTATATTAAATTGAAGTAGTTTAAAACAAATGTATGTGCTTACATTATGCATTGATTTAGTTTATTATTGTCTTTCTCTCTGCATTATGTCATTTTTTTTTAAAAATGATTATAAAAAAAATCGTAACCCTGATGTATGGCAGTTGGGCATGTAGAAATGAGATCTCTGAGACGAATGTGTGGTAAAACCACGTATGATCGTGTGAAAAATATTGAGCTTCGTAAAGAATGTAAGGCTGATGTAAGCGTAATGAGCAAGATTAAGAAAGGGACACTTAGACGGTTCGGGAATGTAGAGTCAATGAACAAAGAAATTAGTGTAAAGAGAACATATGACGCGAATGTGAATGGAAGAAGAAGACGGGGACGTCTGAGGAAGACATGGCACGGTCAAGTGAATCAAATACTTGAGCCAGGCCATGTCAGAAGTCGGAATAACAGAAGAGAATGTATGAGACGTTGTACGAATGCGAATGAAGCAAGAAGTGTATGCCAAGATCGGGTTGTTTGGCGGTCCGTTCTCTCTGCCTATCCCTGCGATGAAACGGCGTGATGGTTAATAATAATAATAGGATGATTTGTATAGCGCCGTTTTTGTGAAAAAGCACCTCAAGGTTAGTTAGATAGTTCGTTAGTTATTTAGTTAAATAGTTAGTTAGTTAGTTAGTTAGTTCGTTAGTTAGCTAGTTAGTTAGCTAATTATTTAGTTAGTTAGTTATATAGTTATTTAGTTAGTTAGTTAATGATTTAGTTAGTTATATAGTTAGTTAGTTGATTAACAGTCAAAAGGGCAAAAGAAATCAATTGTGTCCATAATAATATTTCAGAGTTTTGCATTAATGTTCAACTATTGCTTGATACTTGCTCGCATTTGTCCAGGTCTTGCGTCGCGCGTCTCTTGAAATCAGTAATAATAATAATAAGAAAGCATTTGTATAGCGCAGTTTTGTGTTATTTCACTTCCTAGTACGGGCCTAATTACTATTATCATTTTCCTAAAGAACGAAAGACACTCACGAGAGATCTGTCGTAAGTCATCGTGTATGCATCGTATGTCGGCTTGTTTCGCTTAACAATTTATTCATAAATCGATATCTTTTAATCGACTTCCTAAATGAGTAGGCTTCAGAAAGAATGAACGTTCTTCTAGTTCTACGTGTATTAGAGTGGAAACATTCGACATTCTAGTATTTTCTGCCTTTTCCGTGTGTGAACGGAAAAAAAAATTGGACAGAGTGTAAAAACTTTTTGAAGTTATTATTACACTTAAGCAACACACGGTATAAAGGTATTTCGATATGCCATACGTCAACTTCGTTCGATGGTGGTAGGTCGACCAGAGTGGTGGAATAGAGAGTTGGATGTTCAACATCCAACACAGTGGAACAACTTTTTTCGCTCAATGTCTATCCATGTATACCTAATTATGTAGGCGAATCTATGATTATGTCTACTTTTTTTTATTACATATTAAATAATTGTCCATAAAATAATTATTACTGGAATTTCATTTCAATAGAATCCAGGATAATCCCCGACGAAGGTGAGAGAGTCCATTTTTATTTTTAGTACGATCTTCAAATCCTTCTAAAGCAAAGCTCCTCGTCTCAGCACATGTTATGTTTTCAAGAATGTTTGGAAAAGCATACATTTTTCTAAATATTGATGGAATTTTGGTTTTTCAGAAGAAAATTTGTACGTATTTAGATAGTTTTCAAAATATAAATACTTTTCTTTTTTAATGAAACCTTAATTACCCATTACATAGAAACGCCATTTGTTGACCTCAGCAAAAACTTTGGGGTTATGAAATTTGTACAGATTTTAATTGTACGGAAATTCAACTATTTTTTACTTTTCCTTACCATCATCAACCATTAAGATTTTAACGTTCACAATGATTCCATATTTATTGGTTCATTTTTTAGAATAGTAAAATTCTATAAAAAGTTGTTTATTCTCGGGTGAAACCGGGTTGCAAAGCTTGTTTATGAGTAATTGATAGACCCTTAAAGTAACTAATTAAGTAGTTTGAGTATGTAGTATGGGGTCCTTAAATTGTGTGAGAAAAAAATAACTTTCGGAAAAGTTAGAGAGCTTTTCCGAAGGCTTCCGAGGAAAACACAAGTGATTATTATTGTCTCCCTCTATCACACGGCCAGAAGTAAGCGGGAGAGAGAAATTTCAATAGAATGTAACCGATGCGTTGTATGAGTTACAGATAAATGATATTGATAAATGCAAAATATTCTTTGAAGTAAAATTGTGAAAAATAAACAATTGAACAAAAAAGGGAATACGATTTATGAATTGATTTAAAAATAATTGTGACTTGTTTTAAATAAACATTTAAATACATTTGGATATATTGTGAGTCTGAAAAAACGTGGAGGGGAAAGAAATGTAGAGGATTAAGGATGGTGGGATTTCACCAGAGAGATTCTGAGAGTATTTACCTTTATAAAATATCAATATCATCAGCATTATATAAAGTGTCCCCTTAGAAAAATAAGATTTGATAGATTATCATAGCCGATCCCCAAATTTCACAAATTATTAACCATGTTTCATTGCATAGGTTTACTTTAGGTTAGGTAAGGTAAGGTTAAAATAGGTTAGGTTACATTTGTAACTTCTAGTGCGCCGAGATGCCCATCGGATACAAAATTTGTGTTCGTTGAACGCTAGAGTTCAATCTAAAGACTTACTTTATTTTCGTATATACGTAGAATAATTTATGCAAGATGTATACATTTTTTACAAATAACTTAACAAATTATCTGTTAAGACGGTACAATTTACGTATACATAAATTTTTAGAAAATAGTAAGTTATTACGATAATAGCGCACAAATTAACCCTCGGAACACTAGATGAATATTATGCCACGGGAGGTCGGCGTCCCAAAGTGTCAATTGCGTGAGATGGTCATTCTTCCATGAGCTGAAATATAGACCTTAAAATATTACAGTAGAATAATAGAACTAATAATTTACCGCAGGGTGAAGCAAGTAGCAAGTCCAGCGTGGAAGATACTCTCAGTATCGCCCTGGTGAAAGACCACCATTCAGAATTAAAACGTTGTTTGAAGTGGCTTTTTGCGGTGTTTGGTGACCAGATCTGAATAAGTAGGTATTTCCCCACCTCCCTCTTCCACTTCTCCTTCCCCTCCCCAATACCTTCAGCCTCACAACATTCCCCAATTGGGGATGCCATAGTCTCACTGGCTCCAGATGGTTGGGAGCAGTTGGGACTCTTGTGCGGTATTCATATAAAAAAATTAAAAAAGTAGCAAGTAGCACGTAGCAAGTAGCGAGTAGCAAGTAAGGTTAAACCAGTTTCATTTCACAGGTTAGGTTAGGTGTCACTTAAAAAAAAAGTTGATTGTTTGGAATCCTTTTAGAGCTTGCCTTATTAGAAATATAGATCTTAAAAACATCAAGGTATTACATAACTAATAATAATCATTGACCCGAGAATCACTTAACCCGCGGGTGAAGCAAGTAGCAAGTGAGGTTAAACCGGTTTGAAAATCGCGTGGCTTACGATTTAATGATGTGTGTAATGCCTTCATAATAAACTATCATTAAAGTAATTGATTGCTATCTGCAGAATTTTCTTTATTTTTCGTCCGTGTTTACTAGAACTGTTCATCTTTTGTTTACACACGAGTAGTTTTGTAATAAGCCATCCCCTTTTCACATCTGGATGAAGTCCTTTCTAAGGCTTCTTTTACCTTGATTCCAAAGAAATGAGATATTATTACTTCTGTATATTTCCCCTATGTTTTAAAGTGGGAGCATCGCTTGCTGAATTACAATAATCCTACGCTCTTACGCTTTTTTGAAAAACCTGTTTCAGAGTTTTTCGGATATGAGTGCTGCACAAGAGTCCCAACTGCCCGGAACCCGTGAAACTTTTAAAATATATATTTTTTTAATAACTCCACTCACGAGGCCCTAAGGGAAATATTTTCCCTCAATTCCTATATCATCTTCGAGAATGCTGTGAGGAGGTGAAGTAGTGAAGGGAAGGAAATGTCCAGGGGAAGTTCGAATTACATACGACGCTCGATAGTAATAAAAAAAAATTACTTGAATAGTGCACAAGAAATCAAACTGCTCAGAGCCAGTGGGTTTAAGGCATCTCCATTTTAGGCATTTTGTGAGGTAGTGGGTTGGGAAAGAGAGAAAGGTGTAAAATAAATATTATAAATGATGGCCTTTTACCACGGTGATACTTAGAGTATTATCCATTTTTAATGTCGTACTTTATTATATGTTTTTATTAAGGTATTTTGGTGTTTGGAGAACATCTTTTAATGGTAAATTAAATTAGTCCAGTGGAAGACTTTAACAATAGTTAAATGAAAATTAGGAATTCAAAAGTATTATAAACAATTATATAATTGAAAATACACTTTGTATATACCACTTTACTAAAAATATATAAATATTTCTACATGTTTCGATAGCAATGCTATCATCTTCAGGAATAAATGAATACTAATAATGAATATTTAATAGTATTCATTTATTCCTGAAGATGATAGCATTGCTATCGAAACATGTAGAAATATTTATATATTTTAAGTAAAGTGGTATATACAAAGTGTATTTTCAATTATATAATTAATAATGATGCCACAAAGTTATCAATCATTTGAAGAAATTGTATTATAAACATTTTCAATACAAAGAATATAAGATTAAATTAAACAAAACTTAAAAAAAAAAAAAAAATAAAGAAAATGATAAGGAACAATTTTTTTTTTTAATTATGAATTATTTTTATTGAGATTTAAAAACTTAATTTTAATATTTAACCATAGAAAAAAATTTTTACATAACCCAAATGAAACATGAAAACGAAAAAAAACGACAGAAAATAAAAAGATTTCAGTTAATAATATTCAAGGAGAATAATATTTACAAAACTTGAATTTGTGATATGATATCGATGAATATGACATAAATTGAACTGGTCTCATTAGCTAAGTTGGTTAAGCGGTTGCCCCGGATAGGCAGAGGACCTGGGTTCGAGTCCCAGATGCGACTGAAACCTTTTATTTTCTGTTTTTTTTTTTCCGTTTTCAAGTTTCATTTGGGTTATTTTAATATTATTTTCTACAATGATTAAAAAAATATAGTTTTATTTTTGTCCTCATTTCATATGTTGGCTTTCCATGTCCTTGTGACCAATCAGGTTATCAAGATAATTAATATATCGTATCCCAAAAATCTAACTTCAGATCTAGTTCCAGATAATAAATCGAGTTCTAATTATTTAATTAATTATTTCTCGTAAAAATTATACACATAACATCGAGCGTCAGAACGTACGTGCTACACCGCACGTAAGTATCAAAACTTCCGTATCCATATTGACAAATGCATTAACCCGTGGTTTTAATTAATCACAATTATTCTTCATCATTAATAATCATCCTGAACAGTCTCAGCGCTGAATTTCTCGGCTAATTAATATGCAAGCTCTGCCCCGATCTGCGTATAATAATCATAACATATATATATAATGTACGATACATACAACACTGATGTAGAATGTACTTATATCATCATCCTTAGCCGCGTCTTCGCGTATGTGTGGCGGTCTGATATCCTTGCGGATCCCATATCTGTCGCAGGCCCCAAGGTGGGGTGGTTGTTTACTGGGAGTCGCGGAAGCAACAAGGCTGTGGTCCTACTAACGAGAGGTCCGTTGTGACAAAGTCTTTCTGGTACATTCGTCGAGGATAGAAAGGAACAACGACCTGCACATAGAGGCATTAAGGATTGCTATAGGGTAATCCATAAATTAATAAATCCTACATTTTAACAAGCGTTGAAATTACCATCACAGTTTTTTAGAGCTGTTTTCCACGCATGTTTTATTTGAGATATTCTATGAAAGATTTAAAGATCTGTGCCAATATTAAAAGCTTTTAATGCCACTATTTCGTTGCAGGAAAGCAATATTGCTGTACAGCTAAAGACATGTAGAAAAAAACAGGCTTTTGAGGCATATAAATCAATTAAAAAATGTAATATTGACAAAACGAAGATTTTTTCAACGTCGTAGAGGTCTTATTTTTCATTGTAGAGTCACGGGACGCAGATACATCGACGCGGAAAAATAACCATGTGGAATGGTGAATACAGAGCATTTTTGTGGATAGTGGTAGTTACAGCAGTATTGCTTTCGTTGTTGAATTGTGCATGCTAATTTGGGGAAGTGGACTTCATTAGATACATATCTTAATTCCGTAAATATATTAATTGAGGGCCGTAGGGATATTACAGACAAATTACGCGCATTAATAGGGTAGAATACGAGTAGGTACATTAGTTACTTAAACATTACAAAAATAATTGTAGTGGCTTAATTTTACAGAAATACATATTATCAGATACGATCAGGAATAATTATAATTTTTTTTGTAATAACTTAATGTCGCTTATAAACCTCATTGTAATATATTTTTTAATTATTGAATATAAAATTAATAACTCTCAAAATGAAACACTTCCAGTTATTACTGTTATCTTTTTATTTTTAGTGTCTTTTCGGTTTCATGTTTCATGTTTAGAGTTGCTAAGTTAATATTATCTTCAATGATTAAAAATAAATATAAATGAATTGATATAGCGATATATATATCAAATATATATATACACATATACTAGTATATCAATGTGTATGTATAAGTGGTGAATCCTAAGTATATTTTTTAATTAATTTATTAATAATGACGCCACAAAGTGAATACAAATTGTTTGAAGAAAAAAAAACTGTTTATGGTTTGATGCAGGACGGATAGGTTTGGAATATGTAGAAAAGGTCTGTAAAGGTATTGGCAGTTTGGTGAAGACGCCCTAGTGGCGAGTTATATGAATAGTGCGTGCCGTTATGCATGATAAAGTTTTTCATTTCCACGCTAAACCTGGCATTGTTTTCTCTATTCGTGGTAGCATGGCGTGGAAAAGTAGATATTAAACTTACACCTTTTTTCATAGAAGACAGGAGCTTTTGAATAGTGTATCTACAGGTGCTTTCTCAAAATATCCTGGACGGATATGGGACTTATAATGTAGAGGTACTTCAATGAATTACATAGAAATGGATCTATCGTAAAAGACGTAAAAAATAATTTCCAAAATGGCCAAACAAAAAGGAGTGAAAAAGTACATATAAGAATACCTACTTAAATAATACTCAAGTGGAAGATTTATGGACGACTTAGGAAAATAGTTTTAATAGAGGACAGATAGACAAACATTCTTTTTCATATATAGAGATTTAGAAAATGATTTAAAATAAGTTACCAACGGTATTCCCGGCACAACCTTCACAATAATATCAATCCAAATTATGATTAACGTTCCGATGTCTTCATAACTTCATAGCGTTCGAAATGCACGACAACTGCAGACTGCGTATGCATAATTAACAAAACACGGCTAAATATGGTGTTTAATATGACGTTCATGTCATAACATCCACACCGCGCTAAAGGAGTGCATGCAACCAGTTCTTAGATCCAACTGTTTATGCTAATTCTGTATTCAATAATAATTACAAACGAATATATATTGACATTTGCTGTTAGTATGATTTTTGCAATCTATAACATTATTGATAAGTTAGACGTTAGATTCTTACAAGACAATGTGTTCATTTGTGGAGCGGAAAATACCAGATATATCCGATGTTGATACATTGTATTTCATAATTCATAGTACATTCCTTTGCCCACTGTCCAAAAAATTATTTTAAGAAGTCAGTCTTTTTACGCTGGGAGCGTATTGAACTTGCAACCTCCAAATTAAAAAATAACTGCGTAATGCCCGATGCACACGAGCCTACTATAACAAGCCAGCATAGAAAGCTATTGCTAGTAACTTAGCAAGCTAGGAACACTAGCTACTTGTAGACAGAACTAGCTTTGTTTTTAACCTAGCAAGCTAGGAACACTAGCTACGTGTAGATAGAACTAGCTTTGTTTTTAACTTAGTAATCTAGGAACACTAGCTACATGTAGACATAACTATCTTGGTTTTTAACCTAGTAAGCTAGAAAGGAATCTAGTATGCTAGCGTCTTAACACAGGATAGTTTAATAGTATGGGGTTCTATTATTTGAGCGCTGTATTTTTTTCTGAAATATGATACGATTCTAAAAATGTCGAAATTCGGGAACAAGATTAATTTAAAGTTTACACAATTGTATCGTGATAAATAATGTCTGCAGAACACCAGTATTCCACCTTATAAAGATAAGTCTATGCGTATTTCAGCATCACAAAACATTTGTGCCGATTTGATGACAATCGCCATAATAATAACCACTAAATCATTCATGACCACAAAATGACAGAACGCCAAAGAAGAGTACTGAGCGTGCGAGCCAACACGCTCGCCAGGAGATTCAACAGGTGCAGTCCTCCGGTACAGAAGCAACTATTCCAGAGATACTGCATGAGCTTTTACACTAGCGAACTATGGACAAAGTATACAATAGAAGTCATAAACACTCTTTGAGTATAATATAACCACTCCCTTGGCAATGCAGCGCCTCGCAGATGTTTGCAGAGGGAAGGGTGCATGGGTTCGCTGCTTTGATGCGCCACAGAGTAGCCAGGATGAGTTAGGTTGGGTTAGGTTCTACCGGAGATTTGAAATACTCTTGTCCAGGCCGTCGCCCAGTGGCAGGGCGCGCCCCTACATCATAGATGGAGAATTTCCCTCAAGCCACCGCAACACAAGTACTAAATATGTTCACCTTTTTATTTTTATTTTTTTATATTCTATTTCCATATCATGTGATTTTGTAGATGTGTTATTTTATTTGGCAGACAGAGTATTGCGCTGACCGCTTTGTACAGCTGAAATAAACACATTATTATTATTATTATTAAAGACATTAAAAATAAATTTTCCTTCCTTCTTAAAATCTATGGTTTTGTCCAAACCAACTCTTTTAATAATTCGTCCATTGTAACTTGACACAGTTTCCGAAGCAACTGTTTCAGTCTAGTGTTTCTTCTCTGTAAGCTGTTCACTTTTCCTTACGTACTGATGCGGACGTGTTTTACTATAGTCACTACAATGATACTGGCTTAAAATTTCCTAGCATCGTGTAAACCACTCTAGTTTGTGCCAAGCCAGGTTAGTAAGCTGGGATTTTGTTAGGACAGGACGCTGGAAAACTAGCTTGCTATCCTGGTTTGTTATACTAGCCTCGTGTGTACCGGACATACATCCCCAATTACCCGAGGCTTGCCAGGTAGCAGCACTAGTGAGTGCCTTAGAGCCTCTCGTATATACCAATTTTTTAAATAGATATGTACTACATGTATTGTAACGAATGTAACGAAGAAAAAACTCACTAGAAGATCAAAAAGGGTCTAAATCTGTCCAGAAAGTATAGTTAAGGGTTCTAGTATAACGAACAAGGGAGACAGCTCTTTGTAACAAATGATGCATATCTTCTATTATTACTTCTTCAGAAGGTGCCAAATTTTATGTTCCGCAAACACCATTTGGCTAAGAACTGGGCATTGCATATATTGCTATGGAAAAGCCTCCCTGTTAAGATCTTCCTATTTCAAACTTTTGTTCTTAGCTAGGTTTAAATTAGCAAATTCAGCCACAGAACAAATATTAATCACTGAAATTGAGTCCTCAGGCGAGATAAGAAGCATCTGTGTTTTTTGACTTAGGAACCTATCGCATATCGAAATACAAAAATCAATATAGATAGGGTCTTATGAAAATAGGCAGTTTGACAAAAGGGTTTACCCTGTCAAAGAATAATCTCATTACATTGAATGAAGAAAAAAACGTTTGTTAAAATGGTCTGCAATAAATTGCTGACTAAAAATATTGCTAAATAAACTGCTTCAATTGTTATAACGAATAGCGATGCCAAATAAGATATAATAGGGTCGAGGGAGAAGTGAATTTTTACCGGTCAGCACCCAAAAATACACACTTTGTAGTCTGCTAACGCAACAAATACTATGAATGATTTATCTATAAAATCTATATGGGTTATTATTAAAATGTTTAGGGTAAAACAAAAACCTTAAACTGAAATTTATGATTTTTTAAAAATTTAATGTTAATCAAATTTAATAATGTTATTATTAAGTTCCGCAAGTATTTTTAGTTTTGACAGTTTGAAAATGGCATTAAACGCCGAAACAGCTGTCATAATAATAAAAACTAAAAATACTCGCACAACTTAATAATAACATTATTAAATTTGATTTACATTAAATTTAAAAATATATATATATACTTCTACGAATTAAACACAAAAACAACAAATAAAAAAATGTAATTTTTGAATTTCTATGTGAAATTTTACGTAAAATGATCGTCGCTTGTTTTCAGTATTTCAGACATTTTGGTATGTATTTCATATACATTATTTAAAAGATGATCATGTAATAATTTCCTTAGACCCTATGATTTCATTCTAACATAACCGAAAAAACCTCTGTTTATTTATACATTTTTCATTGAGGCAGTTAACACTTTTAAAATATTATTTTTGCACATGATTTTTACACCTGCCCAGCTTCGCCTGAAAGTCCATCACTGTTTATTTATTTATTTTTATTATTTACTCTTTATGAAAAAAACTTAATAAGTATTCTCCACATAGTGTGGCTTTTCGCACGTAATGAGTGAAAAGCAGTTAAACAAATTTGTATAATAATACATAAAAATTTAAAAATAATGTCTCGGGTAGGATAGGGATAAGGCAGGGAATGAAAGGGAAGAAATTAAAGAGGGTGGAAATTAACCATCATTATGATGGTGGAAAGAAGAAAATAAATTGTCAAGTTTAGCCTTGAAAATGGGCTTCGGGGGCATTCCATACGTCAGAGGACAGTTCGTTCCAGACACGTGATACTTGTAGTGAAAATGAATCCTTCGAATCACAAAATAAGAAAAACTGTAAAAAAGGCTTTTTTTTAATAGTTCTAATAATTTAATTTAGAAATGATTTCGTTGCGTTGACTCAGAAAGTTCAAACTGTATCAGAGAAAAAACAATTACTGGTTATTTGTTTTACAATAGGTACCTACTTACTTAAAGTTAAAACTACATAATAAAGCCAACAAAATCATCGTTTTCCATGAAAGCAACCATCCAAAAAGGTTTCACTTTTCTTGAATGGTCGACTTCTCCAGTAAAAATTTAATTACAGATCTGGACAACAACTGTGTCGATCGGAATCCGGCGGTGGCCGATCTGTCATAACCAGTTACGCAACTCTTGGCGAGATGTGTAACAATTTGTCTGGTCGGCGGGCGCTCCGAGAGAGTGCGGAACTCCTCGGGCTCTCTGATACCCTGGTGGTGGTGCCACCTGCCACCTGCCCAGAACCAGATAGAATGCCCATAAAGCTGCCGTGACAGTCCTGCTTTTTATACTTGGACATTAATCATTGGATCGGTGCTGCGTTTGAGGTATGTAAGTTACCGGGCACGTGGAAACATGTCGAAGTATCGATGCGTTGAGAGGTATTCATCGGCGAATGGCCATTGAAAATTATGATGTATGGTTTAATCAGCCGCTAATACCTGATTTCAAAAACAATAAAAAATGTTCCTTTTGCTTGATTTAAATTCTTTGTAGAAAAATACGTAATTTATTACAATATTTTATAATTTTATTTCAGATTTCTTCCGATCTTTGGAGACCAGGGGTCGGATTCCGGCTCATTTTTATGACACTGCATTGTACTTATCCTTAGGATTAAATAATTTTTTCTGAACATGCGGTTCCATTTCTCTTGGATGACGGCTGTCAGTCCATGATGCAATTTTTTTTTTTAAATATAGATATTTGCATAGTTTCAACAAAAGAAAGACTGCGGGCTTGTTCTCTCAAATGTACATTTTTATCCTATTTTTATCATTTCTTCATTCATATATTATGTATGCGCTGTTCTTTTTTCTGTGGCACTTGTTTATCTCATTTCGTATTGCGTATTTTGTGTAATTGGAGAACGGTTCATTAAAAATAAATTATAACAATAGTTCATGTATTAATTATTAGAAAATAAAAATAACCCCCATTTTCCAATAATTATTGGTAATGTAACCAGCTTCAGTTATAAGACATATTCTTATATAATACTAGCTGATGTGTACCCGGCCTTGTTCGGGATTTGGAATAAAGTTATACGGTTTGACAGCGAAAGTAACTATTTCTAAATAAAGAAATATTCATTTGAATATTTTATTTCATTCCAAACGTTTATTTTTTCAAAATATATCTAAATCATAAAGTTCTTAAGTAGTCGTGTTTTCTATTTTGAAAATATTCTACTCAAAAAACCTTCTTCTTTTGAATATGCAATCTGTGGCTAACCAGAGTGTTACTCGTATATCTATGGGCTAATCTAAATAAAACATTGCGGGTTCAATGTTTTTCACACTAATTTTAAAACGTTATAGCAACAGTTTTACATATTGGATTTCATTAAAACTACTCTCTAAACCTTCCCGACACTAATAAGAACAAACTGTGATATTTTCAGCGAAACCGGTCCAGTGATTTTCGAGAAAATCGAGGGCAAACAAACAAACTTACATTGATTTTTATATATATAGATTATATGAATTGTGCAAGAGATTGACGTAAAGTGTTTATCAGCTGGCCAAGTTTCTAAGTAAATTGATTTTCGCTTATTATTATTTACCCGAAAATAATTCCACCGAGGTTCTGGCTCTTGGCCAGGCGATTGGCTGCGGCGAACATATTATTATTGCATTATGAAGTGCGCATACTTTCATTTGGATAATTTGTAAACACAGGAAGTAATAATGATGACCAGCAGAGAACAGTAGCCAGTACTATTTCATTCAGACGACACACTGTTTTTCATATTTTTGGATATTCATTACGTCTGTATCAGTTGAACTGTTTTCAGTAGAAGGCAGTTGACTTCACCAGATTTTAATATTACAGATCATTAATTTGAAGGCCATTTATTAGCTCTGAACCAAGCTGTCCTTAGTTCATGTCAGGTCAGTGGCATGCACAGAGTTTGTAATTAGAGTGGGCAGGAGGAAAAACAGTGAAGGAATTGGTATTAAAAAAAAAACCCTAAAACTCCCTTCGTGCAAGTTTTCGCTAAGAATGTCTAATCTGCTGGCTGCAGCCAATGTTGGTTGGGATTACCTAAGCCATGTCGAATATCCAAATAACCGCTTCATTTATGCATATGAAGAGTGGAAGATACTCTCAGTATCGCCCTGGTGAAAGACCACCATTCAGAATTGAAACGTTGCTTGAAATGGCTTTTAGCCGTGTTTGGTGACCAGATCTGAATAGCCAGGTATTTCGCTACTTTCCTCTTCCCCTTCTCCTTACCCTCCCCAATACCTTCAGCCTCACAACATTCCCCAATTGGGGATGCCATAGTATCACTGGCTCCAGACGGTTGGGAGCAGTTGAGACTCTGTGCGGTATTCATATAAAAAAAAAATATATATATATATGATGCGCCTATTACTGGATAAATAAACACAAGCAATATTTTGATAGAAAACAGCATGATATGTTATCACTACTTCGTAAAGGTTCTACTAATTAACAAATGTACCAACAGATGGCACTGATTGTGACATTTTCTGGTATTACCGAAAAGCACGGCCTTTTAGATATTAACACAAACGAGTCGTCCCTTGAAGCGCATTGCACACACATGTACGCTTGTAGATTAGCATGTTTAATTTTTGCCTTTGATAAAGTATAGTTGATACTTCGCGAATATTTTTGAAAGTGCTGATTGATTTCTTGCAAAATTTTTAATATTATTCATATTTTTATGCATGTAAGGTAGGGTAGGCATAGCATATGTGCCAACATGGGCGGCATACCTCTATGACAGGTATCGGTATAAGTAGGTATAAGAGATTATCGAACCTTCTTATGGTTTATCCCTACTGGAATATAAAAAAAAAATGCTGAAAAAATTAATGCTAATATGATAAGACATGCTTTCCCGGTCATGAATGACCTGACAAATATTTCAATTCTTCTCACTTCCATAATTATACCCGGAAGATTTTGGGTGGGAAAAATGCCTGGGTGGGAATCTGACGCTTTGGACCACTCGGTTACTAACCAGCTTAACATGATTAATTTTGCGATGTCGTATTTTGAGCGATATACTTTCAAAATCGCCGTAGTGGCTAGTAAAAAAACAATCCGCGATGGAGTTCTGATACCAACTCCGATGTACGACAGTGAGGCACGGAACTGGCAGATAATGGATGAATCTAGTTTTAATGAAGGGGGAGCGGGAATTTATATTTTCTTTTAATACTGTTTGAGCTCTTGTGGGGTCATCACATAAAAAAAACTATTAACATTCAAATATTCAGAAGAGTAGACACAATTCAAGGGCTTTTACGAAGTTCCTTTGTATTGTACATACGCTGGCTCCTACTCTCAAGGAAGAAGTGTCACTGACACCTACGGGCAAAAGCAACAGTACCACTATTGTATTGTATTAACAACAAATAATGCAACAAGGAACGCGCTTCAGTGCAGTGTTTGCATTCACACATCGCGGTCCAAAGGATGCATTTAACTTCTTAACCCTTTCATTACCACAAGGGTTTACCAAAAGTACAAAAAAACCTTATTTCCGTGACACTTGTTTTCTGTATTACACGTGATTAGGATTTTTCAAAACAATGTCAATAGCAGATGCGAACTGACGATCAAATAAACCGAATTTAGAAAATTGTTTTGTGTTTATCCTTAGATTCTTCTTGTCCCGCGCATTATTAGTGCTTTGTAGGTACTCCAGTTACTCCAAATTCACTCCGTTTGAATCTTCTGTCTTCTTCGAAAATCATTTTGAAGTTATCAGATAGAAGGGGTTATCATCTCGATGGACTTTCTAAAATAAGCAACTCCAGTGAAAAAATATAATGGATTTAAAAATACATATTCATATAGATCAGCAAACGCCGATTCTGAATATACAACTTTTATTATGTATACATTTTTTGAATCGTTATTTAAAAGTGAATAAAAAATCATCTCATCGAAACACTTTGTTATGTTGTTAAAATTGAATTTGTAACATCTGACGTCACGTGCGAATTCTGGTTTTGGATTAGTATGGAAATTTTAATTTTTGGTTTTTGTTTTGTATTTTTTTAGTTTTGGCGAAATTTAAACTTAATTTGGGTGCCTTTATTAACCTCTACAATTGTTATTTAATATAAACAAACACTAATACTCTTGAAAGAAATTAGAGTATTTACGAGTAAACCAATCATCAAAACAGATATTATGAAAATGTTAATGCTCAATGCTATTATTATTCTTTGAGTTAAAGTTTCTAAAAAGGTACATAATTTTCTTAGTTATGTTTATTTATGGTTTACCATGAATAAAAAACGAAATATTTAAGTTTGAACGTCATTATTGATAAAAAAAATGGCCTGGAGATCCTTATTTTTCAGCTTTGGCGTTTTTAGAGTTAAAGCTTTCCATAGTAAGTTACGGGAAGTTGTGTTTGTCATACCTTGGAATATAAAGGTATTCAGATTTCTTGCATTGATCGTGAGATGGAGATCCGTTTCATGCTTCATATAAAGTAGCACTTCCTCGTTAGTCATGGGTTTTATAAATAAGTTTAATACAATTTTTTGTATTTCTTGGGCAATAACTATGCAACAATTACTAGACATTTTGTTTGAAGAGTAACAAAACTACCTCCACGATGTAGTTTTGTTACTTAATTTTAAGAACGTTTTAAGAAACCGGTAGCGCAGTAATAAAATTAAGTAACAAAAGTACCTAGTGGATAAAACTCTTCAAACAAAAAGTTTAATACATACTAAGTTACCACGCGAAAAAGCTAGGGGTGAATAAGGTAGGATTGCGGAAACTCGGATAAACCTTGGAGCATATTGTAACTCGATCAAAACTTCTGCTGACATGGAGAGACAACCAAGGGAGAGAAATCCTTCACCAGTCAAACACAGAAAGTGGATATCTTTTTTTTTTAAAGACACTGAGATCCGGATTATAAAAGATGCCCAGCTAAACGGTTAAAGGGTGCACAGGCGCACTGCACATTGCGCACTGTTCTGCGCCGTGAGCTTGCGCAGAGGCAGGTTCATGTCTCGAAGGGAACCGGTTCCGCTCAATGAATGCAATGTTAAACATTGCGCACGCGACCATTTAATTGCGCGCCCCGAGGACTCCGGCGTTAGCTCGCCTCTTTAGTCTAGACGTGAGCTACTTTCCAAATTGTTACACATATCTACCTTTATATTATTTATGGTTGCAATTGGGGGCATATTGCTTTCTATGGCTAATCGTGAGAAGATTCTTCTAATTCATTGAACACCTGTATGTACTTACTGTTCTAAATACTATTCTTGTGTGATCTCCCAGTCTCCCGGTAACAGTGGAAACATCAACTGTACCAAAGGATCCTGTCCTGCATTCCTAATTGACGAGTTGAAAATGAAGCCATTTATTCAAATATTATTTATAATTTCTCATCCACACAGTAACGGCCGTTCTTCTCAAGCCTACTGAGCAAGTGTTGAGCCGAAACTTTTCCTCAACACTATTCAAATACACAAAGACGCTCTTTTCCCAACGAAATTCTCGATCGAATTTACGATGAATTTAGGATATCGATTTTTGTGGATTAAGTTCCCCTCAGCAGAAGACTAGTTATAAAAAGTGTCAACAGGGTGAACAAACGTCACCGAAATGTTAAATGCCATTATTAGTTTACGATCTATTTTACGTGATTCAAATATTGAAAGATTTTTTCCACTTTCGAATGTCAAAACATGTTTTTTGTATGTTTTAAATAAAACTGAAGAGAACCTTACTTATTCTATTTATCATAAGCTACGTCTTGTCTTGTTTTTTCACGGACGAGAAACGTCAAATATCAAATATGCGAAACGAGCAATGTGCTTTCGTGGCATTAGCAAAAGTCAAGCTAACAATTTATTTTCAACATGTTTTTAACACACACGTTTATGAAGTATAGAATTTTGTAATTTCTTAAACGATTGGTATTCATTTTGTAGCGTCATTATTAATAAATGAATTTAAAAATATACTTAGTATTCACCACTTTATACATACACATTGATATATATGTATATATATATTTGATATATATTTCGCTTTCGAAACATGTAGAAATCAATGTCAGTGACTGAGTTGGCATCGCGTTTGGATCTCACCCAGGCGTCGTGAGTTCAATTCCTCGGCTGGCTAGGTCCTCCATTTACGACACAAGCAACATCTTCCGCTTACTGTGACGGTAGTAGGAGATTTTCAAGTATTGTCAGGTTATTCGTAACCAGGGAATATTTGTCTTTCTTTAAAAAAACAAGTGGTGAATACTAAGTACATTTTTAAATTCATTTATGAAATTTTGTTGTATGTATTAGTTTTTAAAACAAATGATATGTATTCATAATAATTTTTTACTTTGATGTCACTTTACTGTCTTAAAAGTGGGCGGTTACTATTTTATAGTGTTTGAAAGTAGGCGGGAACTATTTTATAGTGGGCGGGATTCTCCACAGATAACTTTGGATAAAAATGCTTGGAAACAGGCAAACAGAGCGAATACTTACCAAAAGACTTGGCTGATCGGTGACTCAGATTGACCATTTGAAAAGTTGAGAAGAACGGCCGAAGACTGAAAGTTTATTGATCCAGTGTAAGTGGCAACCGACCTGTACGGACATGCGTGTAGTACGGATCAAGAAAGTAAATTGTTTTTGCCTCATGACTGAGGATCATGATCATCATACGTTTACTGTCTTCACGAGGCTTCTAAATTTCTCTCGATACCCTCGAAATTAGTCTGCTTGTGAGCTTTCATTATTATGTTACTTAAGAAGGAACTCAGAAAAATGGATGGGTAATAATATACACTACAAAATTGTTTAATGAATAAAGTTATCCTCTAATTATTGGGGCATTTCCTTTTGCTCTTGGGTCCGCTTGCTTCATTTTCGCTACATGTATATCGCAGGTCATAGGCTACATTCGTTCATTCAAAACTGCTAGTTAGATCACTTCGTAAGGTAAATGGGCCGCTTTAGATTCAAGGGAGAAAATCCAGTCGTCCCACCTAAGTTAATTTCACTGTTCTTTATGATTATTAATTCACGTTCTGTTTTTTTGATCAGTTGAACAACCGGATTGAGCTTTCATCCAGCAGTGGATAGATTATGGACCTACTTGTCTGAAAACTTAGTATAGTTTAGACATAATGTAAGAGATTGTGAACGAAATAACATAAATTTATGCATTTATCTAATTTAGATAGCGGTGATATCCAGACAAATGAAAAATCTGACGGGATAAGTCCGATCAGCACAATTGTATTTGAACTGTCAGCGGTCACTCGCTTCAGCTTGAGTATTTTTAAAGCAATTTGGCAGCCAATCAAGTCATACCTTACACATGTAGATACCTACGTACTTTTGTACACAGCCCACTTAATAATTCTTAATCAAATGGATGATGGTCAAATTTGTAAAGCTGCCAAAATAATTATTTTCCCCTGATTTTTGGTCTTTATTAAATGATGATGAAGATCTTTGGAAATATGAAGGAATTAAGATTTACATTATGCATGTCAGCATATATTTTGTGGTCTTCAATCGAATCAAGATACTTGAAACATAAGCATGTCAACATTTTCAAAAGGGGAAAGTTTTACAAATTATGGAATTTAAACGGTTATGCATTTGGTTTGAATCTTTCTGTGCAAATCGTTAATTTAACTGGCCAGTGAATAAGAAAATCCTCTCTGTTTGGATCGTTATCCATATTATTGTAATCCTTGTGTTTTATTTACAAACCGGTTTGTTTTCTTGTTCCAAGCCAAATAGGATCACTTACCCTGTTCAAGTGGGTGACAATGGCTCGAAATGCATAAAGCTGTATGTGAAGCTTTAAAAGCTTTATGTGAATCATGGTAGATGAGCTAATGATTTATACTGATTACCATTTTAGATATCGACTGGCGTATAAAGGCAAAGGGGAATAACCCACATTAAAAATGATTGGAGAATTAAAAAAAAAACTCCCTACGTCGTGGTCTTGCCTAGAAAATGAGCAGTAAAAATGCAATAAAATGTGTGTTAAAGAGGTAGGAGGCACAATTCTTATGACCAATGCCTAGAACTAAAAATCCACTGTAGCCATTATGAGCTTGTTGTCGCTATTCTGAGGTTTCAAGTGAATGCCCACATATGTGACCTCAACGTTGAGCTTATATACAGACTTACCGTATCCTTGTGTACGTAGATTACCGATTTTTTGAGGGAAAGATCTCGTAGAGTTCCATCTCTTCCCCGCATTCAATAAATGCCGGGGTCCCACAGGGATCGGTTCTGTCGCCGACATTGTTCTTGTTGCATATCAATGACCTTTTGAAATGTTCACCAATCCATTGTTACGCAGATACAGTCTATGATAGCTTTTTGTTTGATAAGCCTCCAAAGGGCACACAAACTCGAATGACTCGGAGGGCTTTGAATCAGAGAATGGATGGTTACCCTAAGGGGGTTTCCTCTTGGGGTAAGAATAACCTCATCGAATTAAATGTTTCAAAGACCCAATCATGTCTGATTACGTCTAAAAGGAATCGAAATGACAATCTGGTCTCCTTTAATGGAAGCCATCTTCCCAACAAGCCATCCATTGATATTCTTGGAGTAACCTCAAGTGACCAGCTCAGGTATGCGGGCTCCATCGAAGTGTTAGCCTCTCAGAAGCTGGGCGTATTTTACAGATACGTATATCAATATCCGCAGATACTTTAATAGTACGCAACTGCTGACCCTGTACAAATCGCAAGTGCGCCCCACTGTAGAATTTGGCAGCCACCTCTGGTAAAAAAACCATTGCCCCAGTGCAGAAATGGGCGGTCCGTTTAATAGATTCGCCTATCTTAACAAACGGATTGCAATCTTTGGAGCACAGACGTCAGTTGGGAATGCTGTTCTTGTTCTACCGGTATTTTAATGGAAGATGCTCTGAGGAACTATCCTAATTGATCCCTTCATCACCAGTGTAAAGTTGGGAAACACGCCAAACGCGCGTCCAACATTTGCACACGATTGACATTTGTCACATGAGAACGGGTTTCTTCTACGACTCGTTCTTGTGTTCAACAGCTCGGCTGTGGAATGATCTATCGGCCTCTGTTTTTCCTCCATCCTACAACATGGGTCTCTTCAAGACCCAAGTTCACTCCTTCCTATCCTCTAAAAGACCCTCCACACAGCATCCCCGAAGATGATATAGGCCTTGAGGGAAATTATTTCTCTCATGGCCTCTTGTGTGGAGTTACTAAAGAAAAAAAAGACGGGGGTTAGTATCCGTGCCTGGGCCACTCATCGGTGAAGAAGCATTCGGAAGATATAATGAATTCCTAAAGATGTACTACCCGTCAAACTTTAAAAACGAGTTATTTTAATTGATTTGTCCGATGTTAAAAAAAAAACGTTACACCGATATTAAAACTTACGTAAATTTGTAAGTTTGCAATACGACCATGTTTACGTGACTGTCACCGTGTTTTATTTACTCTGCTTTCTTTATTTTTCCCATATTTTCATATTGGCTGCAATTTTTACGAAAAAAGAACAGCCTTCAGCAGAAATCAGAACTGTTTAAAGTTTTGGTAAAATATTTCTAGAATTTCAGCCCGCAATGCAAATTTTGTGAAAAATTAACTTATGCGCCACCGTTGGAAATCGTAAAATATAAGTTTTTCCTATTAAATAAATAAAAGATAAATCTTTTTAGTGGAGATGAAAGCTTGTAAATTATGGCAGTGATGCAATTTGGGTATTTGATAATAAATCCTCCAGCGACTCTAGTTTTCAAAATCTTCAACTTTCAACCGTGACTACAGTTATTGTTTTACTTATTAAAAATTTCATCATAACTCGTCAAACTAGAAAATAAATTATAAAGTTAGTATGTATTGTGTATGTATACATGCGTTTATGTACACATACTGTGTACTGTACATAAGCAAAAAGGGATTTTTTTATGTTGTTTTTTTTTGAGTTGCCAACATATTATTTCTCACACTTGTTTAATAACAAACACCACATTTGTTGAATGTTTCGGTCTTTGATACAAATATTAAATACATTCTATGACCATTGACCATCTGACTTCACACTTCAACCAAATTAACTGTTTTGTAATACTTAATGCATCTATACTTTTTTCTATTGCACTATTTTTTTTTCACTCATATGTTAGTCAATATGAACAACGCTTGTCAATTTGACTGTCCTAAAACGGGAACTTCCCAGTTGGACAGTCAAAGTGTTCTTACTGTAAAACGTTTTCTGAATTAAATAAATAAGTTTATTTAAGATCCAGATTCCCTAATGAGATCTATGAACAGGCTACTATTTTAAGGTGGCGTGCAGCCTAAAAAGGCTGAATACCTGTTCCCACCCCAAGAAAAACGAAATCAAAATTGAACGGTAACAGAATAATACGACAAATTTATAATCAAAACGTATTTTCCGTGAACTTGGTAAGGAATTTGTACCTTTTTAAAATTTATATATACTTTAAAAATTAAATTTGGGTGGAGGAAGAACAGAATCTTATAAGTAAGTAGTCTCAACGTGGCCTAACCACAGTTTGAAAATGACTTTGAACGCTGAAACAGCTGTCACAATAATAAAAAAAATTAACCGAAACTGCCGAACTTAATAAAAAAATTATTGATTTTGATTTAGATGAAATTTAAAAAAAAATAAATCGGGTTCTAAGAATTAAATGCAAAAACAATTAATAAGGAACTTGTATGCCAATTATTTGGTTGACCACAATAATCAATAAGATAGTAATAAAATAGCAATTTTCAAGTATTCAATGAAATACTACACACAGCTTGCCTTTGGTCATAGAGCAATGCACGCCACTGATATTTTAATCACATTTATCTTTTACCAAAAGCGTTCAAGCGATGGCTATTTATGACATTTAAAAAAACATGTTTAAATTTTACAACAAGTATTTACGGAGAGCCTAGCAAACCATCTGGTTCTCTGCAATAACTCTCTTAAATCCTTGTTTGATATTTATACCAACCCTATAACAAAGAACACAATTAAAATCAATCACCGTGTGATTAAAATAACAATTTCGGAAGAGTTAAATGAATATTTACACCACTTCTCTACTCAAATCGTAAATTGAGTCAATTAAAACTATTATGTGATATGGAAACCGTTAATAATCATGGCAAAATTGTGTTAATCGATCCCCATAAAATTTGAGACGAGCACCTTTAATCCCCTATAATATACGAGACGAGATAATATGGTAATATAGCGTGATGTTGGGACAGGTGTGCTCCAGAGGTGATGGGGATAACCAGGTAATTGGCGTTAGTTTACTGAACAATAACCACCGAGCATTATTCTAAAATATAAGGTTAATGCATTGGGCAATCTAGGTGCATCGGAAACACTGAGTTTCTAAAGTGCTCTGTGATGGATTGTTGCAAAAACCAGTTTCTCGAAAAATATCCACGTAGATTAAGATCTTTTTATAATTGGCTGCTTCCGATCTCCGCTATAACTGTCTGAATTCAATTATCAATTTCGCAATAAAGCAGCAGAATATTTATTTATGCCGGCAGATAAGAATGAAACATTTAGTTTGTGTGTTCTCGGATTTGATATTGTAATAAACTACGCGGTGATGATTTTATTTATGGGGATATTCAAGGAACACCGGTATTTTTGGCGTACGGTGAGATAGTTTGCAGATTTTTGTGGAGATTCAGTTACACCTGCTCTCTGAAGTTTTATAGTATATGCGTTCCTGGTTTATTCATTTATAAATAAAAAGGTTGCGACAGGATAAACATCTAATCTTCGGAGTCTTCAGGAGGTAGTTTGCCTCGATTATATCATGATATAAGGCGAGGCAATGGAATAAGAAGGTGCCCAGTTCCTTTGGTTGGTAAAGTAATCCAGAAAAAAATCTGTTTATGTGTATCTTGACGGCCTCCATGGTCGAGGGGTAAGGCTCTCGACTACGAATCCGAAGGTCGCGGGTTCAAATCTTAATTAATTAATTAAAAAATATATATTGTATATTTGCGCACGTTCCATAGTGAAAGATACTCTCAGTATCGTCCTGGTGAAAGACCACCATTCAGAATTGAAACGTTGCTTGAAATAGCTTTTAGCCGTATTTGGTGACCAGATATGAATAGCCAGCTATTTCCCCACCTTCCTCTTCCCATTCTCTTTCCCCTCCCCACTACCATCAGCCTCAAAACATTCTCCAATTGGGGATGCCATAGTCTCACTGGCTACAGACGGTTGGGAGCAGTTGGGACTCTTGTGCGGTATTAACATAAAAATAATCTTTAAAAAAATAAGGATTAAAGGAACTGCTGATTCAACTACACATTTATAAATAGCAATCTTACATTACAATGTGCCGCAGGACTGTTGCTGTAAAAGCCTTGATTTATTTATTTGCATTTGAGAATGTACTAGGTACTTTAACAAGCCGCGTCTGATGCTGTCAAAACTAAATTATTTCCAAGAGTTATCTGACATTTTAATCACATCGTGATAGCGTATCAATAATCAGTAAATAAACAATATGTAATTATCATTTCAAGTAATTGCAGTGGTGTTCATGTTTATGCCGCAATATGTCCACGATCCATCAGTGAGAATACATAATAATACACGGTAATATGATTTACGGAACATCTCTTGGTTGATGAAGATATCCACTTGTATCCAGAGAGAAAAAAACCAAGTTTTTAAAGAGCATGCTGAATATCAACATCAGAGAGGAGAATGTAATCTCCAAACAAGGATTTGTAAAAGAAAAGACACTACGAACTAAACCTGATTCAGTTTTAAAGAACTTAGCCTTGGAGAGATCCAGACGGTTTCATTGTAGCAAAAAAAACAACATCAATTATATTTTTAAGAATTCAAAAGACAATAGAGGAACAAAATAGAAACCACAGAAAGATGTACATCAGTAGAAATACTAACTTCTTCACATGTCGGCTTTTAATGGCTATTATAGCACAATTGGACTTGCCAAATGCCCATGAAGTCAAGTAATGTTCTAGGATATCAGCGTTTTGATGGATTAATGCAAAATTTCGCATAGGTACATACTGATATTTAATCATGAAAATATATTCCCAGTGTTGCACTGATAATTCAAAAATTGTTTGAAATGGATTTAGTTCCTGTAGTTTTGCTAATTTCCTGATTTCTGTATCATTTCTTCTTCTCCTATCACATTTTCTACCGTTTCCCAACTTTCTAAAATACTTGGGGATGTAATAATCAAATTGGCTTTTAGAAGTGGGGATTCTTAATACACCCTGAATTATCGAGGCTCCGAATTAGACAAATCAATTAGAACTTAAAGAGGCCTTCTGCCTTTTGTTCATACCAATACATTAGAAATAATTTGCTGTCAAGTTTGTTGCATTTCTGGTTTGTGGTTTGTGATATTCTTAATCACAGATAAGCCATAATTCCGCAATGTTTCTACAACGTATCGCGGTACACCAATAGCAAAACTCTGACTGATGATAGTTAATAACACTATCAGTTACTGAAAACTAGGCATAATGATGTTGTCTGTTTGTATCGGCGCCTTGAACCGTTTGATAAATAGTTTCACGGATGTGTGATCGCTGGAGGAAGCGGCCAAGGATGGTGGCGAAAACTGGGCAATTGTTCAACAGTTCGCTGTTGGGATTGCGATGATTGTTGTTTGTCGCCGATTGTTTGGGAAATATCAACAAAAGACCTCGCCTCGGTGACGATAGGGGGCATTGTCTTCGGATGTGACATAATATTATGATTCTTATTTTAAGATCAATGAAGCTCAATTAGGTAACATGAAGGTGCCTATCAATTTTGTTGTCTTATACAACACGTCATTTTGAATTACGTTAGATAATTAAAATAAAATCAATAGTTATTTAATCCGGTTAGGCCTTATAACCCGAAATGAAAGAAAAACAGATGTTATTCAAAAATACGAATTTTACTCACCTCTTCCTAGGTCACCTTTTTTTTTCAATTTTTATTCATTGATTTTCTGTAATGGTCTAGCCGCTGACCTCTATATTTGTGTATTGCGTTGTTTTTACGAGTTTCAACGGGGCTCTCACTGCCATTAGCATTTTAAATTTATTATGTGAGTACCGCATAAGATTCCCAGCTGCTCCCAACCGCCTGGAGCCAGTGAGACTATGGCATCCCCAAATGTGATGTGTTGTGAGCCTGAAGGTAGTGGTGAGGGGAAGGAGATGGTGAAAAGAAAGGGCAGGAAGTATCTGAATATTGAGGTCTAGTCACCAAACAAGGCAAAAGCCATTTCAAGCAACGTTTCGATTCGGAGTGGTGGTCTTTCACCAGGGCGATACGAAAGAATCAGCCACTCTGGAACGTGCCTCAAGTATACTATATATTATTTTAAAAGAATAAGCTTTGAAATAACACAAACTACTTGCACACGCCCGGATTAGAACTAGTGACCTGCGGATTCGTAGCCGAGGATCGTAACCACTCAACTACGGAGTTCTTAAAATTATGGATATGGTGATACTATGGTGATTACGCTTAGATGGTTCGGTCATGTAGAGCGAATTAACGAAGAAAGGCGTGAAGAAGAAGCCGGGGACGTCCAATGAAGACATGGCACGATCAAGTGAATCAAATACTTGAGTCGGGCCATGTCAGAATTCGGAATAACAGAATAGAATGTATGAGACGCTGTACGAATGTGAATGAAACAAGAAGTGTATGCAAATATCGAGTTGTTTGGCGGTCCGTCCTCTCTGCCTACCCTTGCGAGGAAACGGCGTGATGGTTAGTTAGTTAGTGATACGGAGGGCTTAGCATTTACATGAAAAAAAAAATCATAGAGCTATGGTATTTCCTAATGCTTAAAAAAATACCGTTTTTAGTTAAAACTATAGTAACGAATATCAAAACGACAAATGGTTATACGAGTAGTTACAGCCTAATTAACTACTGGAGTTGAAATACCCATTTATTTAAATTTCACCTTATTTCTAAAAACACTCACGTGTTCTATGTTTAATTATTTATATGCACGTTAATTGTTCACGTAGAACGACTTTCAGCAACTGAAGTGTTCTTTTTGTAGTATTATTTGTGAGAACATCGATATAGAATAAGCTACATTGGCCTTTGCGAAAACAAAAACAACCTGCCACAAAACACACGAAAGCGAAACAACATTGATTATTTAGTACCGAGGGATTATAATTCTAAAACTGTTGTGTAAAAATTTATAAAACATCTTAATGGCGCACAACAACATTGATATAATTATAAGCTTTATTGATTTTATATTTCATGTATATGCTAAATTCGTTTTTCTCCAGAGTTCTCGATGAAACACCATTATTCACATGTAAACTGTATTTATTATTCGCATGAAAACCGCGTCATTATTCGAAGACAGTTTGAAAAAAAAGGCTAATAATTAGTACCATATAATTTTAAAAAAAAACTAGCTAGGTACCGTTATATTGCTTAAAAGACTTTGACCATGCTTAGTGTCTAATAGTAACGTTCTTAAGAATTTCCCATATCCTATGTCTCGTGTTCTATATTCTATATCCTAACTCTTTTACATTTTGCAATAATTTTCTGGTTCTAAGTATTTAGAACACTTCTCGTTCTTGAACACTTTTGATTTGAAACAGCAGAAGCGAGCCTCTCGTGTAATGAATTTCAATGGCGTTTGGATTAATCAGGCCACTCACCACTTGGTGAGTAGTGAGTTGATACACAAGGCCGTTAATCTCAAATCGACAAATGTGTGTGATTGAGGTGAATTGATTTCTCTTCATTAGAGTGTGAATGTACATTGAATCCATCTACACGGTATTTGGTAGACGCTATGCCAAACGTTGACGTTTTGTAGAGGACACAGAAAACAAATAGAATTGCGGAAAGACAGATATTTATCACGATATATATAGACAGATACAGGCACGTAAATGTTTCCGCGTTTTTTCTTTTTCCTATAAAACCAGGAGAATTTATCAGGGAGCAGATGAAGGTCATATACGTCGTTGTTGAATTCCATCTTACTTTGAATTGATTTAGCTTCTTTAAGAGGAACGGGTGCGCGGCCTCTTTCATACGAAACTTAATTTTGGATTTGAGGTCAAAATACTCACCTAAACATAATGATCTTTTTTTTTTATCAAAAAGTATAGTAAATATCTAGTACGGATTAGTAATTTATTCATTTTTGTTTTTACATTATGATATATGGGCCATTAAATTAATTGATTTTTCGCGATTTTAGAGACACCTTTAATAATTATTTGGGGGCTAACGGTGATTTAAAAAAAAAAGTTTTACCTCATCTACTTTAAAAATATAAAGAAATTAAAAAAAAATAATTATTAAAATAAGCACTATGGTGGACTTTAAATTAAATTAAAAACGACCAAATTACGTTGGAACACAAATTTGCCGTACATAATTTAAAATATCGACCCGAAAAAAATCCGTTTTTTATGTTTTGTTTTCATGTTTTTATTTACGTATTCATATTTACATAGCAAATATGACAATTAAAAAAAAAGATAAACCCGCAAATAATTTTCTATTTTCCTGTAAAATTATGAAAATTGTTTTTTTTTTCTTGCCATATACTTCATAATTTAAAACAAAAAAATAAATTAAATACTACTCGTGCGTACTAGATATTTACTAAAACTTTAATAAAAAAAACATATCATTCAGTTCGGATGGGTATTATGGCCTCAAATCCTAAATTAAATTATGTGTGAAGTAGGCAGCGCAGCTGTTCCTTTTAATGTAAAAGACGTTGGTTTTCACAGCTCTTCGTACTTCCCAGGTCTGTCGAGGATCCTGGTTTTGTGAAGTGGAGGCTACACCAACAAGAACAATCAAAGGTAGAATGGTAATCTTTCACTTTAATCAAGTTAAATAAAAAACTGGTCAGCACGGGTTACAAACAAGCAGGTGTTGAGGGTACATATGCCAAAGAGAGGAAGTTCCCAAAAATAATAAATTAAAAAGTTATTCCTCGGACACATGTCACATAGCACCAAGTGCCACTTTCCTAAATTGTTCATAAAAGGCGGAACATTTGACAGTGGTTGGAGATGTGGAGAAGCTCTTTTGGTTAGCTGAAGACTGGGAGAAGTTTGACAGTAAATCGTTGTCTCCATTCTTTGAAGAACTAGATGCTCTGAATAATAAGAAATTTTACCTTTACACAAACTATTTACTATATACTTTCAATATGGCATCTTTCACAACATTAACACTTCACAAACTGAAACCCAACTAAATAATCTCCTTAAATACCGATTTGTTAAATCATACGACTCCAAGATAAGTTTTACATCCTAAATACAATTCACCAAAACATTCGAAGTCTTAACAAAAATTCCCCGTCACATGTGTCTAAAGATATCAACAACTACAAAGTCTTCAACAAATATTTTCCTGAACATCACACTGACAGAGTAATTGTATATTCTAAAGATGAAATGGTATGTATAATAGAAGACATCGAACTACAAGATGGTAACTGTTTGAAAATAAAAGTCGATCAAGAAATATGCATCTTTACAATATACAGATCGCATTAATCTGCAAATTTATCACCTTTCTTTGGATTACTAGATTCAAACCTATGTTAAGAACGAAATATCAGGAATCTGTTCATTATTAGAGACATCAGCATCAACCTAGTGGATACTGGAAGAAAACACCCACAAACACAGGAATACCTACCACTCCTTCATTTCCACAGGGTGTTGATGGCGATTAATAAACCAACAAGAATAGAAACACAAAATAAATAAATCAACTCCCTTTCCAACTTATATTGACCACAACGTACAAAAAATATCCCACAATCATATTCCAATCCACAATCACTGTTCATTAAAATTTAATCCTTTACATTCATTCAAATAACAATCATCCATCTTCTCAAAATCTATCTTGGAATAAACATAAAAAACCATGAAAAACAAAAACAAAAAAATACTATAAACCGAAACCTAGGATTCGTTATATAAAACTAACGATCTAGAAGCTGGTTGGAAACTATTTATTGAACACCTGCAACTAAAAATACAAAATCACGCTTCTATAAAACCAACATCCCCACAGTAAAATTATTTAAAAAGCGAGGATCACACCTGGCCTACTTAAATGTATAAGAAAAAGAGATGAGTTCCACCAACAAGTAAAAAATATTCCCTATGACCTTTCCTTGAAACTGTTCTACAAAAACTATAGAAGCATTTGCTCCAATCTTACTAAATCGGCTAAAAAATTATTACAGAGCTAAAATAGATGAATTCAATCACAACCCAAAACTTATTTAGCAAATAATCAATGAAAACTCATACACTAACCAAAAGAACACACATTGGATGAAATTGACGCGGATAATGGTAAACTCTCATTTAAAAAATATATATATCAACTAAACACGGGTTTGGATTTAGCAAACAAAATAACCCAACCCCAACAGTTTCACTCGAACATAAACAATCCCCAAATGAAGAAATTTGCACTCAAACATTTCTCTAAAAACGAATTAAACTAATTTTATCTAAATTCAAATGAACATCTATTTCTGATAATGATGGAATCACAATGGAAACCATAATATACTTACAAGATTAGATTATCGAACCCATACTCTTTCTAATAAAGAAATCCATTAGGAAAAGCCTATTTACATCACAACTCAACATAGGGACCATCACACCAATTTTTAAAACAGGAAGTGATAAAGATATAAACGATCAATATTTCAAACACTCTATATAAAATCTTTGAAATATCTATCAAAAATCAATTCATCAATTACCTAGAATCTAATAATCTATTATTACAGAAACAATTTGGATTCCGGAAATTTTTTGGAACATCCAACGCCATAGCCTAAGTAACTGAATATATTCAAAATTTTCTAGACTCACATAAAAAAAATGCATTGGCATATTCCTCGACTTTTCTAAAGCCTTTCATATCATAAAGCACACACATCTTTAACGAACTTAAAAATATAAGGTTGACTGGGTCCAATCCTGTTCTTAATTTACATGAATAACCTGTAACATAAAATGTGAGGGCGAAATCATACACTTTGCAGATGCTGTTAGTCTATTAAATGGAAAAAAAATTGGGCAGAAACATTCAAGAAACCAGAATTCACTCTAAACAGGATAAAAACATGACTAGACTATCACTCACTTACACTTAATGCTAATAAAACCAAATTCATGACTTTAAAACAATTTAAAAGCAAACCTTAACTTGAAAATTCACACCTTACCATATTTAAATGGACAATGTAATTATCTATCATTGGAAAATAACGTGTCTAGGAGTAAAAAATTATCACAATTTAAAGAGGACTGATCACATTATTTATTTAAAACAAAATTTTCTAAAAATAATTTACTTTCTCAAAGCAATCAGAAATGTCCTCAGTATAAAAGATTTGATTAAGATCTATATGGTTCTCTGCCAATCACTATTAGAATATGGTATTTTCGGATGGGGCAGTGTTAGCGAAAACATTCTTAATTTATTTATTAGAACACAAAAAGCCATCATGAAAATTAAACTTAAAGTACATGTAAGAACTAGCACTGATGAAACATTCAACAATCTTAATATTATGCCAATAAAACAATTGTATTCTAAAACATCACTACTTTACATTCATAAATATGAAATCAAGAAATAACAACAAACACATATTAGAAACACTAAATCTTAGAGTCAAAAAACATCCAACAAGCAACCACAAATGCAACATTTGGAAAAAAAGCTTCTTACTATGGTACTGAACTCTACAACAAAATTCCACTTTCCTTCAAAAATCACAACAACAACAATAAATTTAAAAATCAAATAAAACGCTGGATACGTTAAATAGAGAGATCTGAAAGAGAAAATATATCAAAACCAAACATAGATTAACACCGAAACCACTCAACTGCACTTAAAACACCTCACCTTACGATATGTATTTTTTTAGCAATCACGTCAATTTGATATAATTCAATTTAAATTGATTTTTTGATTAATTATTAATATTATTATTATTGTTATTATTATTTTTATTATTATTTTATTTATTAATTATATTAATATTATTTTATTTATTAATTATATTATTATTTTTATTATTATTTTATTTATTAATTATATTATTATTATTTTATTTATTAATTATATTATTATTATTATTTTTTGTTATTATTATTTTTATTATTATTATTATTTATCTCATAAAAAAACCCTGTAGTGCTTTGAACGTAATAATAAGACATATTCAATGCAGGGACAGTTTCGTAATACAAGGAGCGTTGATCTGAATCCATTATCATCACCATTTATGATTACTAAAAAGAAAAAATATTGTTTTCTTCATATGTTAACATTCATTATTTACTAACTAAGCCTATATTGATGTTAACAATTTTGTAACAGAAAACTAATAAAAGTTATCGTCCATCATCTCTTGAACCCCCTGTAAACAAAGTGCAGCGCACAGAATCAGAATATTACAGTCCGAGCGGTCACGGCCCGGTGGTTGTGCACTTCTGATCGCCCGAGAAAACTGCGATGCGTGAAATGCTGGCACACATACTTTCCGCTACTGGGTGACAGGGATGAGAAACCAGTGGACCACGAGAATGAAAACATACGTAGAACACATTTTAAAATTGTTTTTAATATCATCGTTAGACCGTTTGAAATAAAAAATAGATATAATCATGGAAGTCTGTCAAGTTATAAATTTAAATGTGATTTCATAACGTTACATGACATTTAGAATTAAGTGGTTTACCCCAAACTTGAAGTTGGGGGAAATAACCAAACATGCCGTTTAAAAAAATGCGAAATTCAAGCAGTACAAGAAAATTTATACATCATGAAAAAAGACGAGGAATCCCACAAAAATTTCAAAAATGGTTTGAATGAATTCTTAAAATTAGGAGGGTAGCTGAAAGTGATTGCAAAAATGTTTATTTTTTAGGTTAGAGTGAATAAAACAGTTTATCTTAATTTGTTTATCAATATTTATCCCATGTATTATGCTATTTTTCCGATCCCTAATATGACCGGACTTTGAAGAATTGGAATCACTTGATTGTATCATAGTTTGTGAAACATCCCTGACTCTTTCTTCCGCTCGATTCTGCATCATAAATGTAATATGTTATACTGGCACTCATTATTTATTTGTCAATCCATTGCACATAGTGCACATTCTAAACATCGTGACACCTGTTCAGGTTAATGAAGATTAATTATGGGTATTTTTATGAAAGGTTCTTTTTAATTGTTTCCATTATGTCAGACGATACTTTTTTTAGAGTTCTAACAATTCCAAGGCTTTTTCATACCAACTCCACACAGATGGTTCTTTGGGGACGCTGTTTGGAGGGTCTTTTTGAGGAATGGAAGCAGTGAACCTGGATCTTGAAGAGATTCTTATAGCACGTAGCGGTAAACCAAATAGGAGACTCCTTTCTTCCACTTTCTTATGATAACAATTCGGACAGTTTTGCAGGATATAATTAATATAAACCTGTCTAATATCAACTGATCCATGAATTTACAATGGATTTTAATTGATAACATTAATAACATTTTTTTTTAAATTTTACTATATCCTGACAGTCTATTTAGCATATAAGCTATCAGCACACATCCTTGGCACATGCCGGCATAATAACATTATTATATCCTTGAAAACATTATCATTACGTCTTTGTAAGGCAATTACCAACAGTTGCTGTCAATTCTTAGTATTATGTCAAAACAAATAATGGTCGACGGAGATCACGATTTACGAAAAGTGCAATTTTTTTGCTGCATTCTTGCGCTAACTGAGATTATACGGAGGCGAATTGGTTTAGCCTTGTATTGCTTATTAAAAAGAACGTTATAACACTCTCGCAGTCTTGTTTTTGGTCTAAATGTCGGCCGCTCGTAAAAATAACATGGTAGTTTATAGGGTTGGCAAAATAATTTTATTTTTTTCTGAATCACTTTCTTTTTTATTGGAAACTGTTCTTTTATGTTCCAGGGTGAAAGTGAAAGTTTACCTTCTATATGAGAAGGTTCGGAAGAAAAAGACTCCTAACTTGTTTGTATAAATGCAGTAGTGGTGGGCGAAGCGGCTCGGTTTAGTGAGCCGAATCACTAAACCAGCGCTCTGTAAAGACAATCCACATGAAAACTGGACGAAAAAAGTATCGTGTAAGGGCGTCTTAAGGACGTCTTTAGGAGTGTCAAGGGAGCGAGGGAGAGGGCATGGTGCGGGGGGACGCGAACCGTCGTTCAAACGAGTCGGATTACCGAACCGGTATACGAGCTGATTTAGTGATCCGGCTCACTAAACCGAGTCGCTTCGCCCACCACTAAAATGCAGGTCTATTACCCTAATTTCAGGACATTTTTTCTGTTAATCCTCCATAGCTTATTTAGTTGCGGTTTTCTCTCCTTTGTTTTAATTCCATTAGTATTCACTGAAAAACCATGTATATAATGTCATATGATTTTCTCTTGCTCTGTTGTTATTTGTACCTAATTTATTTTGATTATTTACACCCTTAGTTTCTAAATTGTTATTTTATTATACCTACTCATGAATATTTTATATCATAGTTTTAATTTGCATTTATATATATATATATATTATAACAGATATACTATGTAGTATATCTCTTATTTTACAATTATATTAGGTTAGGTTAGTTAGTATAAAGCGCACTTGAAGTGAACCTTCACAAAACTGCGCTATAGAAATGTACTCTTATTATTATTATTATTATTATTAAAGATCTTCCATTCCAATATGGAAAAAAATAACTTATCTAGTCGCCAAAGCATTACCATATTTTGCTTTTGTTATAAAGCTTTTTAATTTTTTTTTTAAATTTTATAATATTATTTTTCATATAATGAGAATTTGTTCCCGCTGGGCCACTGCAAGTAGCTTGTCAGCAGGAGTTTAGTTCAATAATATTATATAATACAACAATAAATAAAAATGATCATACCATGCAGCGCAATAATAGAACAATATAGGTACATGCATGTTGTGATCAATGTACACAAGTGGAAAAAAAAAATTAATGTGTGAAATCAGTAGATCAGTTTTAATATAATGATAACAGACTCCAATTAGATAATATCAATTAAATAATATTATTAAAATATCATGCAAGTATCCCACAAATTGAGAGATACAAAAACAATAGTACAGTTTTATTACAGTAAGACTAGACTCTTAATATAATAGTAGAACGTAAAATTAAAGATATCCAAGAGTTACACAATTTAGGAGACCATCATATACGTTTAAAAGGCAACCTAAGAAAGAGCAAAATAGTATCAATACAACAGATATCGAGGAGATATGCAAACTAGGAGACCAACATATTTGTTTAAAAGGCAACCTAAGAAAGAGCAAAATAGTATCAAGACAGCAGATATCAAGGAAATATGCAATCTAGGAGACCATCATATTTGTTTGAAAGGCAACCTAACAAATAGCAAAATAGTATTAATAGGGCAGATATCAAGGAGATATGCAATCCAGGAGACCATCACATTTGTTTAAAAGGCAACCTAAGAAAGAGCAAAATAGTATCAATACAGCAGATATCAAGGAGATATGCAATCCAGGAGACCATCATATTTGTTTAAAAGACAACAAAAGAAAGAGCAAGATAGTATCAATACAGCAGATATCAAGGAGATGTGCAATCCAGGAGACCATCATATTTGTTTAAAAGACAACAAAAGAAAGAGCAAAATAGTATCAATACAGCAGATATCAAGGAGATGTGCAATCTAGGAGACCATCATATTTGTTTGAAAAGCAACCTAACAAATAGCAAAATAGTATTAATAGGGCAGATATCAAGGAGATATGCAATCCAGGAGACCATCACATTTGTTTAAAAGGCAACCTAAGAAAGAGCAAAATAGTATCAATACAGCAGATATCAAGGAGATGTGCAATCTAGGAGACCATCATATTTGTTTGAAAGGCAACCTAACAAATAGCAAAATAGTATTAATAGGGCAGATATCAAGGAGATATGCAATCCAGGAGACCATCACATTTGTTTAAAAGGCAACCTAAGAAAGAGCAAAATAGTATCAATACAGCAGATATCAAGGAGATGTGCAATCTAGGAGACCATCATATTTGTTTAAAAGACAACAAAAGAAAGAGCAAAATAGTATCAATACAGCAGATATCAAGGAGATGTGCAATCTAGGAGACCATCATATTTGTTTAAAAGACAACAAAAGAAAGAGCAAAATAGTATCAATACAGCAGATATCAAGGAGATGTGCAATCCTAGGAGACCATCATATTTGTTTTAAAAAGACAACAAAAAGAAAAGGAGCAAAAGAATAGTATCAATACAGCAGATATCAAGGAGATGTGCAATCTAGGAGACCATCATATTTGTTTAAAAGACAACAAAAGAAAGAGCAAAATAGTATCAATACAGCAGATATCAAGGAGATGTGCAATCTAGGAGACCATCATATTTGTTTAAAAGACAACAAAAGAAAGAGCAAAATAGTATCAATACAGCAGATATCAAGGAGATGTGCAATCTAGGAGACCATCATATTTGTTTAAAAGACAACAAAAGAAAGATCAATATAACATCAATACATAAGATCACTTTCCAAAAGCCAATACTTTAACATCCGTGCGAATTTCGTTTCATATTCAACTAGTTTCATATTAATGGCATAATATATTCGAGGGTTCGTTGACCATATTTATTTTGAAACATTGGTCTGAATCGTGTATTGTGTACATGATCAACCACTGTCTTATACAAAAATTTGCCACAAAAGAGCACGAACAAATAGGAACATTAATTGATTTGTACATGTATCGTTTGTAGTTATATTTGAAAGGAAACTTATGCAGACAGGAGTCAAGTGGGTATTATTTTTTAACGTTTTACATTGTCATCTCGTCTTTGGTTCCGTTATGAAATAGAAATTATAAAAAGATTTTTTCAAGGAAACCCAACTTTGTGTCTAACGCTTTTTTCGTTGGCGACTTTAGAGGAAAACTAAGCCATTCACCTCTGTTTATGGATAAATAAATAAAATTTTATTTTTAAATAAAATTTTATTTGTTTTTGTTCGAATTACCCCTTAGGACTATTAGTGTCTAATAAAGACTTTTTTTAAATACGAGAGAGTGGTGTTAAAAAAAGGGGTGGAAGGTGACAGGAGATGGCTATCCCTGTGCTCCTTTATAATAGCTTTTTTCAAAATGGACAGCTTACCGACTTTTCTTTTTTTTTTCTCGTTAAGGATGTATCATAATTTTATAGAATTTCCAGTGCAATCAATCGTGATTGAAAGTCGCTGAGACCGCTTCTTCTGTCGTTGTATGCAGGAACATTTCGACACCGAATTCTGGTTATGCACCTCAGTGGTAATGAAAGTACAATAAATTACTAAGTTCGATAAACAAAATATGCTCCTCTCTTGAAAAAGATTAACTGAAACTGTATCGATTTCAAGCCAAACACTTATTAGTTTACATACAAAAAAATAATGATTGAGAAGAAAAGGAAATGGTTATTTCGCAACCTGTATTTATGTTTGTGAGATATATTTTTATTCCGAATGGGACATAAATTATATCATCAGGATTGATAGTCTATTTCACCTCTCAAAAACACCTCTGTCATTAATGAATGTTGCACGAAAAAGTGCAAAAAAAGATCTTCTCGTCGTACGCGACCGCTCTAAACACCTGTGCGCAATTTGTTGACCTATTGACCCCAAACCCCGGAGACGGAACATGCAATAAAATCACCAACAGATACATACTACTAATTTATTCATAAAGGAATGCATTAGTATTGAATTACAATACCTACCTTTTATTAAGGGTAAAGAGACATTATGTAAAACATGTGCATGATATAATGAAATTGCATTTTTGGTAGACATTTGATGGTGCCCTGTCTCCAGAAGGCTATCAATGGGACTCCATCCAGGCAGCCATGGAATTAGTGATAGTGTTGTAGGAATTAGGCAGTCTGCGCTATTGGCTTGGTTTTGAAGGAATACGTTCGTCCCTGTAGGAATATTTCCGTTGCGCTGAGGAGGAGGAGCCTAGACCAGCATGGCTATTGTAAACTTTCCGTGGGATTATCATGAAATTTTCTACGGTATCGTTTGCTTCATTAAAAAGACTACAGAAATTTCCGCATATTCTTAAGTAATTGATTTGAGTCCTGCTTGTGATAATTGTGACACGAAAGTGTCACAAATACGTTTGCTTGGTAACATTCTGCAAACGTGAAGGCAATAGAATTGTCATGTTACTTGCTAGTTTCTCAAAGGCCTGGTATATATAGATGACATTCATTATAAAATAGACAGTATTTATTATTACTCCGTGTGAGTCCTCTAACAATGCTGACATTCGAATTGGCGTCACGTCTGTAAAATTAATCATAAAATTATCTCTGTCGATTATATAACCCTGCTAATTATAAGTTTACATAATTGGTCACACTTTAATTGCTTTTTTTGACACTTTATTATAATTTTAATGTTGCATATAAATAACGTGCTCAAGTGTCAGACACCTGTAATAATGTTGATAAAATTTATTATAAAATGCTTGTCCAACTGTCACAGTCTGTAACATTAGTGAGATAATATTGGTAGACAAAATGTGACACCAATAAATTTTGCAGTGTGGTTAGGTTAGGTTAGATTATTTTTATGCCATTAATAGCATTATTTAATTTCATTAAGTTTAAAATTTAATGAAAAGGGAGTTATATGAATTATACACAGTAACAATAAATTGATATTTTATTTAGTAAAGTGTCATCCTGATAGGAAATTCATCGTTATAATTTTGCTCAACTGTCATCGTCTGTAATTTTGGTAACATTTTGCTTGATGAACTGTGACACCAATAGCAATCTTTTATTATTTATTGGCCAAGCTGTAAAAATTGCTGGTATTTAACTCACTCAAATGTCTGATACCTGAGACAGCGTTATTATTATTCTGGGTAAATGGATACTCCTTTAAATTAATAAAAAATAAAGTGACACCTTTAAAATTTATCATATTATTATTATGTTTGCTCAACTGCCAAAGACTTGTAACATTCGCAATAATTGACTTGGTAAAGGGTGTCATGGATATATTAGTAGTAATATTTTTATTGACAATGCCGTAAATCTAGCGATTGTTAAAGTGTCACACACCTCTGACAATGTTGATAAACAACTATGTGAAACATCACTACTGTAAAATTCATCGTGCCATGTTTGCTGCAATGTCAAAGTTTGTAATATAAGCGACATTTGGACTAATAAAGTGTGACACCAATAACAGTTTTATTATTTTCATTTGCGTTGGTGAAAATTGACTTGCTTATTTGACGGACACCTGTATAAATGTTGACATTATACTTGTTAAATTGTCATCCTCTCTGGAAATTCAACATTATATATATATGAGTCTGTTTGTTCAAATGTCATTGTCTCCAATATTTGTGATAATTTGCTTGAAAGCTGTCTTCATATTCACAATTAACTTGTTCAAGTATCACACAGCTGTCTTGATATTCACAATTAATTTAGTCAAGTGACAAACAGCTGTCTTGACATTGACAATTAATTTGGTCAAGTGTCAAACAGCTGTCTTGACATTGACAATTAATTTGGTCAAGTGTCAAACAGCTGTATCGACATTCACAATTAACTTGCTCAAGTGTCACAAAGTTGTGTTGATATTCACAGTTAACTAACTCAAATATCACAAAGCTGTCTTGATATTCACAGTTAACTTGCTCAAGTATCACACAGCTGTGCTGATATTCATAGTTAACTTGTTCAAGTATCACACAGCTGTCTGGATATTCACAATTGGCTTACTCAAGTATCACACAGCCGTTTTGACATTCACAATTAACTTGGGCAAGTGTCAGGCACCTACGACAATGTTGATATTTAACTAGGCGAAGTGTTAAGCCTGTGAAATTTATCATAACTAGTTCACTCAACCGTCATTGTCTCCATTGTTGGTGACAATTTTTAACATTTCGCTTTCTGATTCTCACAATTCGTGGTGGAATTTCATTACAATTATTGAAATAGTATGTACACTATTGTTTTGTTAATTGTGCCAATCTAAAGATGGCCGTGATAGGCTGAAACTGTTCCGGTCCAAAATAAAAGTAGAATAAAATTAAAAAATCGTTTTAATAAATCATTGGTGGCACTTGATGAAAGGTAACAACAAAAGCAAGCAGTCTTGATATATCAGTTGGAAAAAGCTGTAAATTGCTAATATCACACACCCGTAACAGTGTTGATATTCAAGTAGGCAAAGTGACACTCCACTGGAAAATTCATTGCAACATGTATGCTGATGTGTTAAAAGTCTGCAATATTGGTGGTATTTTTTTGTTAAAGTGTCACACCGGTAGTATTCGTGTTGTTTTCATTGGCAAAGCGCCTCACGTCTGTAAATTTGCTGATAATTGACTCGCTCAAGTGCCGGACACCTGTACAGCGCCGGATCTACCACAGGTGCAGTTGGAGCGCGTATCAAGGCCGGAAAACGTAAAATGCGTCATTTGTCAAAAATAAGCACGGAAACGCATAAACGTTCTTTATTTATTATTGCCATCTATCAATACGAGGTTATGAATGAATAATTTTATTTATTAACTTTAACGGTTAGTTAATTTCGTTTAAAGATCAACATCTCATCATTGAACAAAAAAATAAAAAATTATATGTGTGGCCTATGAAACTCAATACACATATTCGATAAAAATATTTATTTATTTATTGGAATATAAACAGTCGTAATAATATAATGTACGATATAAATATGATGAATAGAGACGAATTGTAAATGTTCACAGATAAAAGTGTAAAAACTAAAATAAAAATATTACAGAAGAAGTTGAGTAAGAAGTTAATTAAAGAACGAGATATAAAAATATTTTAATAAGAGTATAATACTAGTGTAATAACAGTATAATAAGAGTATAATAAGAGTATAATAATAGTATAATAAGAGTATAATAAGAGTATAATAAGAGTATAATAAGCGTATAATAAGAGTATAATAAGAGTATAATAAGAGTACAATAAGAGTACAATAAGAGTATAACAAGAGTATAATAAGAGTATAATAAAAGTACAATAAGAGTATAATAAGAGTATACGGTAATGATAAAATGTACATGTACGACAATATACGATTACCTATAATTCCCACATCTGGAAGGAGGGAGAAGCAGCTATTGGAGTTCGATCGGGGAAGGGGAGAGGAATGATAAGGGGAACATTGCCGAGCAAATATAATAAAAATTAAAGGTAATAATTTTACTGTAGTTATCATGAAGTCTTGTTATCCTCCCCCGGAATATAGTACAGTGAACTTCTGTGACAATAATGACTAGCGTTATATTAGAAAATCAGTTATAGTCAAAATATGATCTATTGGGGCTTAAATCTCTATATATAAAAAATGAATGTTTGTCTGTGTGTAATCGGTTTTCTCGAAAATTACTCAACCGGTTTCCCCGAAAATAGCACAGTTTGTTCTTATGAGTGCCGGGAATTCGAATGAAATCCAATATGTCAAACTGTTGCTATAACGTCTTAAAATTAGTATGAAAACAAGGAAGCCGCCATGTTGCATTGATGTTAGAACCATAGATATACCACTCTGGTTAGCCACAGATTACATATTCAAAAGAATAAGGTTTGTTTGGGTAGAATATTTTTAAACTTTTACTTATGAAATTTTTTATTTAAATATATATTTTGAAAAAATAATTTTTCAAATAATTTTCAAATTAATGTTTCATTGTTTTGAGATAGTAATAGTCGTAACAAGGTATTACTTTCGCTGTCAAATCAATTATGGCACCCAAACGACAAATAATAATTAAAAAATTCATAACTTTATTAAAAAAACAGCTAGTTAATTATATAAACATGCATTTTTTCCCGATAAACATTGCTAACGTAATGATTGTGAATTCCGCTCAAAACCATATAGTTCGAAGAGGTATAATTTATGTCGGAAGGAAATGCCAAAAACTTGTGCTTTACGTCATGTAAATTCGGAATTTTGTTTAAAATCGTATTAAAAGTTTGGCTATACATTAATGAAGAGTAAATACCCGGTCGGTTGCTGAGTTGGCATAGCATCAGGGTTCAATTCCTCGACTGGCTAAGTCTTCCAACACGAAACAAGCAACATCTTCCGCTTACCTCGTTGGCGGTTTAATACAAATATGCATACAAAGGAAGTTTAACAAAAAGTAAGGCAACAAAGTTTATTGTGCTAACAGTGGTTAAATACAGATGTTTTATTTATGAAACTAACAAGATAAAGAAAACACAAAATAAGAAGAATGGGGAAGGAAGAGGAAGATTGGATCGGGACAGGAGATCCTCTTGATTGTATCTCCCGGTGACACCTCAAAGCGTAGATTTTTTGTGCTTGCATTATTTGATATTAGATTTAGCGGATAATTCGTCACCTCTGAGTAAACTGTAGAGTTATTACTGGTCAAGTAATGTAAATCATAGAATTAACATGCTTGTTCAGCGGTGTTGAAAATTAAAATATACGCTACTCGACGAGTAGCGCTAATCGTTTACTTTTAAGTGGTGAAATACCGCTCAGAGAGTTACACGATTACTGGGGATTGTATCGAATGACGAAAAATATTTTTCATAAATCACCTTTTAATCTTTCCGAACTGGGCATAAAATGTTACAAATCCGGTCCTGTTTCTGTAACAATGTTGTTATTTTCACTGTAAAGTGTCACAGGTCTCCGACATTGGTGACATTTGACTCGGTCACAGTCTTGAGTACCCATATCAATAATTGAAATATTTCCTTGGCCAAATGTCACCGGTTATTACATTATCCAGTTGTCCACCATACTCGACCTCCTCGTGAGGACTGAGGAATGGCGTATAGCCCTAGAGCGGCCGGTAACTAGGAGCTGGCAGTCCGCGAAATAATTTGAGGGCGACCGGTGTGTTCACAAAATAACCGGATCCGCGGACACTATGCTAATTGGAATGTCGCCTTAATGTGACCACTGATCGCCAAGTTTCTCAACATTTGAACAAAGCGGGTCTACACCGAACATCAATGAAAATAAAATCAGGTATTTCAGTATTAAAAATTGTTTGTTATTCAATACTTTTATGACAATTAATGACATTCATTTTACAGCAAGAGATGTAGTGGTTTTTTTGTTGTTGCTTAAAATCGTAGAAAATATGATATTTGTTAATGTTCGCCAACGATATACTTGTACGTGTCCGATGTGCAAACATTTTAACTTGCACGGTCGAAATAAATTAGTGCCTGTATTATGGAGTACCCAACGTTGTTAAACAAGTGTGGAGATCGTGGCGTTAAAGTTTTTAATACTTTTTCAATATTTGGTTTATTGTAGATCAAGCCTTTTCTCGCACAGTCTCTACCGAAAGCATGCCGGCAGTATAGGCACATAAGCACTGCCTGCCCCACCTTACTCGCATGAACATATAAATAATATTAAAATGTATAAAATAATTTAAAGAATTCAATCTTCACTTGAAAAAATACGCGCCCGCCACACCGACCGCCCCACTGCACTGTAACGTGTCCAAAGGCAGGAACAAAATATGCAAAATGACGTACACGTCATATTCAAATTTTGACTCTATTCTATATATTGAAACGTACACGAGTGCGCAATGCGCGCTAAGGGACGACTCGTTTGTGTTAGTAGTATCTGAAAAGCAGTGCTTTTCGGAAATACCAGCACATGTAGCAATCAGGGCCATCTGCTGACACATCTAATAATTAGAACAACTTCGCTTATAAAAAAATGGTACCATCATATTGGATTTCTTTAAGAATTTTGTTTGTGTGCTTATTTAGCAGAAGAAAATATGGCAATATTATGTATCCAGTAATTGGCTTATAATATGAATAAATAAAGCGATTATTTGGATATTTGTGTGACTTAAATCTAACCAACATCGGCTACAGCCGGAAGCTTAGTCATTCTTAACAAAAACTTATACGAAAGGTGTTGTCTGGAGTATTTTTGCCTATCCTTATTACAAACTCTGTACACGCGACTGGTCACATCGTGTTTTATTCTTCTTTATCTGGGGTGATCAATAATACGTCTTCCACGTGGAATTACTGGTCGTGACAGTAATTCCAGGTCTTCATCGTCTTGTCCTATTTATATGTCTTTGGTCCACCGCAGAAAAGTCTTTTCTTGCCTATGTTTCCTTTCTTTGTTCGTGACTTTAGGATGACTAACAAGACGTTGTCCCTCTAGAAATACCGATGTAATAATTCAGCATTAGAGCACCTGATATTTTGAACAGCGTTAATTTTGAGTTAGTTTGACAATCTCTGGCACAGCATTAAGATGAGATTTATAGGCATCACTGTGTAGGTATGAGCATGTGGAGTTGTCGAGTGACACCGACTGGGTTCAGACTATCGATGCCAGTGTCGGCCAACCTCCTTACTGTCTACTGTAATCTGTACTATACACTATATACTCCGGGTGACCGTGAAATGTTGCCAACTCTTATTTTTTTATTATAATCATCGATGTTTTAATTGATTCAAATGGATTTTGCACGCTGTTTATATAGAAAACGCCTTCAGATCCACGAGAAAAAATACGAAAACAGAGACCGATGGTTTTTGAAATTGGACGTTGAACCCTGTTATGATTCCTCATCGTTCTTGTACATATTATGTCAGTTTTTTCAGTTTGCAGGGTAAATCATTGTGCCAAATGATCTTTTTTTATATGAATACCGTACAAGAGTCCCAACTGCTCTCAACCATCTGGAGCCAGTGAGACTATGTCATCCCCAATTGGGGAATGTTGTGAGGCTGAAGGTATTGGGGAGGGAAAGGAGAAGGGTAAGAGGAAGGTGGGGAAATACCTGGCTATTCAGATCTGGTCACCAAACACGGCTAAAAGCCATTTCAAGTAACGTTTGAATTCTGGATGGTGGTCTTTCAGCAGGGCGATACTGAGAGTATCGTCCACTCTGGGATCTAGAGTGGTTGGAGATCAGAGTAGAACTGTTGGACGAAGAATGGAGTATCCGAAGAACATATCGCACACCCGCAATAACACTATCGTATAATTACATTATGTGTATTCAGTACACTAAAATATGTCAATCTGGAAAAATGTGCTTTAAGTATGATATAAAACAAGATTGATATGACAATTTGTATGAATGAATAGTAATAGCATCTCTATCAAGTGGTAACTAAACCAAAAACATTCTTTATTCTTTAACACTTATTCCCTTCCCAATGTTAATTTTATAAGTATGATAATTTTAATAATCTGTAAGTGTTCCAAAACAATAAACGAAGATTTTCTAGTGTTTAGAGCTTTAGATAACCGTTTACTGTGTTAGTTTAGAAGCAATCAAACAACAACAAAAAGTGCGTCTTAGAAGACTTCAAAGTCCATTATCCCAGTTTGACACATTTTGACTTATGCCAGTATAGTTGCGGGATTGCGATATTACCTGCAAGTGGACGGACGTGTCGGTGACACCATAAGAAGACATGGAGACATCATGTAAGCCAAATATACTTGAGTCAGGTCATATCAATCTTAGGATAAATTCCCCGTATTTGTACGTAATATAATGCACAATTTCACAATATCGACATTTTGCACAATACGCTTTCAAAATATCGAACCGAAGTGATACGTACGACCACAGATTGATGAACGATTATAAGAGCATCTCCTGTCCCGATCCTATATTCCTCTTCCTCCTCCCCCCTCCTCCTTATATTGTTTTTTCTTTATCTTGTTAACTTCATCAATAAAACTTCTGCATTTAACCACTGTTAGCACAAGAAACTTTTTTGGCTTACCTTTAGTTAAACTTTCTTTGTATATGTATTTGTATTAAAAGCTGTTTCTTACAAATAAATAAATATTAAAGGATCATCTTATCGGAGGACCAACTAGCAAAATGATTATTTTTAATGATAATGGTAATGAACTAACGGGGGGTGTATTAAGACAGTGTGAGTTGCGTGGCGTTCCATCCTCTCTGCCCAACTTTTACGGTGAGATGCTGTAATAATAAGTTATAAAGTGTGTCAAAACTTGTTAGGTTTTAATTCAGTCTAAAATGAAAGTCGTATTAATCACTTTTTTCCGATGATTTGAAAGTGTTAAAAAAAAGATTCGAACAGAAGTTTATCTGTTTTTATTATAAGGATGTAAAAATTACGTCATTTCGTTTTTTAGGGAGTTTTTTTTTTTGCTTATGTACCTTCAGCGCAAATACTAGTTATGCTGATAGGTATACCGCTGATAGATCCGTTGCTATATTTCTCTCTTTCTCACGACTAAAGTAAAGAGAAGGCTGCGATGGAACTCTCAGTAGCCGGATAATGATTTGTTATATTATCACAGAGCAAATAATATATAGGGATGCCCTAACACGGAAGTGGAAAAACAAACAAAAAAAACCGAAATAAGAGGGGCGGGGGGTGAGCTAAGCGGGCCTGCCATTTAAGAACAACAGCAATTAAGTAAAAAGATTCGGCTTGTTGACAAAAACCGAATATTTAGTTTGACCCTTTTCATAAACGTTTTATAATTTATAAATTTCACCACTTTATTAATATACACATATCAACATGTTGCGAAAGCGATGCTTTCTTCATCAGGAACATATAGAATACTAAAAAATAATAATGTCAAGTATAGATAAATATAGAACACAATAATATAAGAATAGACAAATTATAAACATGAACAGAAATTGATTAAAGTAGATAAGCAATTAATCAAAAATGTTAATAAAAAAATATAATAAAACATTGATTAACAAATTTATATTTGAAATAAAAAAAGAAATTATTTTTATTACTCATATTAATACGAAAATAAATTCAAGAGAGCTATTTTAAAAAGCATATTTGATTATTAATTAAATTAAATTTACTATTAACGTGCTTACTGCCGTCAAAATCATACCGGACAAGCGTAGGAAAGCAGTGAACTAAGCTGGTGCCAAAATGGACGTCACGTGACCTTTGCCTCCAGCCGTCGAAATCGTACTTAGAGCAAGTCTATTACTTCTGAGGTCAGTGTATACCTAACCTAATGCACAATATTAATAAATATTGATATGCATGTTTACGCTATTGGTAGGCACAATATATTATTTGCTTCAAGGCAGACCAAGGTACATTGTGTTTGTTAACGGAACCAAAATAAGGTCAAGCGTATCGCAATGTTGGAAAAAATATGTTTTTATTAATCGTGAAAAATAGTGCCATTAAGTCGTCTTAAATACACACACACACACACACACATGTCGGTGGTGAGCTAGTGTGCAACCGAGTATTATGTACACCACACTAATTAATTATTGTAACTAAGTTGTTTTTCTAAAATTTTACACGTTTTGTAAGTAGAAACGATTTCATTATTTATTCGTTGGCCGACTGTTGACATATACCAATGTCATATATGATTAAATTGATGTTTTTGGAGACGTTTTTATTTTTATTTATTTGTGCAAATCGTATTATTTCTTCTAGGTTAACTAACTAACTAACTAATCATCACAGTAGGTAAGCAGAGAGGGCGGACTGTCAAACAACTCGATCTTAGCATGCACTACTCGCTACGTGTACATTCATACATCGTCTCATATATTCTCTTCTTTTGCCAATAACCTTTAATGTATATAATATCAATGACAAAGGATTTAAACAGTAACTTCAATGTCATGCAATGTGCAGTGTTTTCTAATATATGTGTCCTGTGCGTGCAAAGTCATATCATCTCTGCCCAAAACATTGAAATTTAACGTTTTAATCTGGAGTGCCCTACCAGGTAAGTATGTTTTCCGTATATGTACATAATAAGATAAACCCTAGCAAGTAGTATTTGTACAGCGCCCTTGAGGTGATTTTTCACAAAAAACGGCGCCATACAAATCATCCAAATATTATCGTACCATGTCTTCCTTGGGCGTCCTCGTCTTCGTCTTTCATTCACATTCGCGTTATATATTCTTCTTACACTCTTCTCTTAGTTCATTCGCTCTATATGCCCAAACTATCTAAGCGTCCCTTTCTTAATCTTACTCATTACGCTTACATCAGCCTTGCATTCTTTACGAATCGCAATATTTTTCACACGATCATATATGGTTTTACTACAAATGCGTCTCAGAGATTTCATTTCTACGGCATTCAGTTTACTTTCATTCTTCTTCTAAGTACCTTACCTTTTATCTTAACTAACGGATTACAATCTTTGGAGCATAGACGTCAGGTGGGAATACTGTCCTTGTTCTACCGGTATTTTAACGGAAGATGCTCTGAGGAACTAGCGTCGTTGATCCCTCCGTGGAAACACGCCAAAAGCACGCCCAACGTTTGTACACGGTTGACATTTGTCACATGAAAACGTGTCGCTTCAATGACTCATCGGCAAAACGGTCGCTTCAATTTGCCGATCTCAGTGTTTCCTCCCTCCTACAACATGGGTCTCTTCAAGACACGGGCACACCCCTCCGTATTCTATAAAAGACCCTCCTCACAGCATCCTTAAAGATGACATAGGCCTTGAGGGAAATTATTTCCCTCAGGGCCTCCTGTGTGGAAAAACTGCAAGAAAAAGGTACAAATCCAACTCTTATTTCTACTTTTTTTATTTTAAGTTTTATTGTAAATTAAATATTTGTAATGAATACAATCTTAGATTTTTTATTTTATTTTTTGTAATCTATTTATTTAAAAAAAAAAAATAAGTAAATCTAATTTAATAATGTTATTTAGAAGTTTTGCAAGTACATTCGTTTTTTTATTTGTTTATTTATTTTTGTGTAGGTGTTTCCGAAACAGCCGTCACAATAATGAAAAAAAAAATACAGGATGCCGTCATATGCAACCTTTTTTTCTGACACATAAAAAGATTCGTTTCCAATCGGTCAATCTAATTTTAGTACCATTCGAAAAGCATCAATAATTCACTCGCGCGGTCACAATAGAAAGTATTTAAGTCAAGTCTCCGGTCTGCTTTAGCGCTTTGCTCTTGAGAAATGCACGATTTTGTAATAATATTTATAATAATATGGTCCAATGCATGCCAACCAAAATACGCTGTAAACCACGCCAGTCCGCAAGATGTAATTAAGTCCAGAGCTGGCTAAGATCTGATCCATAATCCATATCAAGATTACGACATTGTGTCGGTTGATATTTAGAAGGTGTGTCAGAATGGAAACAGAGTGCAGATAAACAGATGGAGTTATCGTGGTTTCATAAGATGAGAGGGGTGTGAACCGTGAACAGTGTCGTAGGGACTGACCAGGCAGCATGGGCAGTCTCCAGTTCAGTCCCAGAAATGAACCGAAATAACTTTAATTTTTATGCGTATTGCAACAATCTATTGAAACTTATAATCCTCATTGCAAAATATTTTTAATAATTGAAGATAATATTAACAACTTCCAAATCGAAACACTAAACCGAAAAGACACATAAAAGAACAATATAACGGTAGAAAATGGGATTCAAACCTAGGATCTCATAGTCTATCCGGGACCTGCGCTCTATGCCACCCAAGCTACGGCTACCCCAATCCATCCTCTCATTTTTATCGGTATCATACTTCTTAGAACTGTTAATATCATCTTCAATTAATTCCCATATATAATTTAATATATAAATATTACAAATAAGGGATGTAAGGGTAGGTTACAGTACCTTCCATACATCAGAGAAATACCTAGAATAAGATATTAATTCATAAAACATATTGAGGATATTTACTGGACTAAATTACTATTGTTACTGTTTTTTTTTTTATGGAATGGATGCATTACGGAAGTAACTATTTTACATGGAACGTAGTAAATAAGCAATGGCCGAATCACTTAATTTATTACAGTACCTATGTCATTGATAACTAATTAATTGTATTGATATATGCGTAGTTTCCGTGTTTAGGTGGTTTGAAGCGGAGTTCTAGAAACTTATCTGCGTATCTATTACTAACTTCATGTAATCTAGGTACAAGCGAGTGTTTGTAATGCTCAGTCCTGGTGTTGTGACATTTAAACAGGATTTTGGAACGAGTTACTCTCGTAGGTATATGAAATTGAATGACGTTAATTAAATTACTTTTTATTAGGCTATGCGTTTAAATATTGAGATGAATTATTTATTGGCAGGTGTACATCCAAAATATTAAACGGAATATAATGCTAATGTACATTTAAGGCTTAAGCCTTTCGAAAAACTTACTTTAAATTATGTTAAACGAAATGACTAATATTGAGTTATGGCATTTTTATGTGATATTTATAGTTTTAAAAGTTCGGAGCTTTAGAGGAAGTTTGGGATGGTCTATTCAGATCTGGTTACTTAAAACACTAGAGGTGATCCGTTTATTACTAAACGTTAGTAATAATTCACTCTGAAATATAATCTTTCCCCTTTTCAGGTTACACAAATATTATGAAAAAATTTACCTCTCAGAAACTGTAAAAGAAAAGAAATATCCACATTATCCTGTGAAAGGATAAAGTTCTCAGGTGTGTTTGAATATTTATTTTGGTCACATGGGGCACTTGTATAATAATCGTAGTGACAAATACTCGCGTCATGTGATCAACAACTCACTGATAAACTAGCAAAAATTTGCACTCATTAAAAGTGTCAAATGGTTTGTCAGCAAATATTTTGACACTTTTGAGAGATATTTGGCAAATTCTTGGCAACTTTGGCACAGCTACATGTTTTTTTAATCACAGACTATTATCTAAGATGGATCATCAAAACATTACACACTTTGTGTATTTTTGTCCAAAGGAATTATAAACTAGTTATGACTGTTTGGAACGAAGAAGAGATTTTGGTTTGTACCTACAACATTTGTAGCAATATTTTTTTATCAAATCGATTGGTCTCTTTCAAAAAACGTTTTCGTGGGCGTAATATTAGACAATGATTATGTATAATTTTCCATTTCTGAAATAAATGTGTTTTTGATACGCTGAATTAAAGTTCTCAATATAAATTAGTTCCCTTCACCAAACAATATAGTCCACATTTAACGCCTTCGTTTCCTCTTGTTAAATGAAGAAGACGACTTCCACAAATTTATTGCTTTATGAAAAATAAAATTTGTCCGGTCGTCCAGTTTCAAATAATGTGGTTGGGTTTTCGTCAAATCTTTGTTAAATGGGAGGAACAAAAAACTGAAATTTCCATGAAAGTGTATCAATTTCTCAAAAATAGAAAATACTGAGGTGGTTCTAATGCATCTGTCAGGCAGATATTTATGACAACATTGCATCAATAAGGAAATTAAGTCTCTCATTACGTTAGTCAATACAAAACGATGCATTTCATCGGCCTCCAACCAACCAAATAATTCGTGAAGTCAAAGGCACCTTCTAAAAAGAATACGAAACACACCCTGAAAACTTTAAGCGATTCGGAGTGTTTTTGCGAGGAGGTAAAGATTTATTAGATATTTTCTTCATTTCCTGAAGCCGAGTTTAGAATCACGATTGACTTATTATTGTCGTAACCGAAATTGGCGCATGCTTAAAAATTCTAATCTCAATAACTAGAAAGTTGCATGTAAATTGAGGGTTCAAGTTAGAAAGAAGCTGAGATTTTTTTTGATGAGTTTCACGCCAGTACTTTCATTTGTATCTTTTGGCGAAGTGTCACGCTGCATGTAATGGGAAAGTTTCGTTGGCTAGGTGGCCATTCTGCGTTTTGTAAACTAATTTGATTATTTGCATCGCCATTGCACCAATGACTTTCCAATCAGATTAGGACTTGCATAATGCTACCAATAATTCCCATAACCATCGGTGATATTGTTAACAAACCAAACTTAGTCAGATTCCGGTTGGGTATCGTTTACATTTACTGTATTGTTGTTTGATGGTTCTTTACGTAATTAATTTATTAATATTTCGTAAATGCTCGATTCATACATCAATGAGAACAATAATGCAAAACTACGAATATGTATTTTATTCTCTCCAATGTGATCCAAATAGGGGTGGAGAAGATCTATTATATCTTTACATGTAGCAAACACTTTGTGGGAATACATAATTATAATAAATAAAATAAAATAACTTTGTTTTTAAAATATTTAAAAAATATTTCCATTACCTCCGCCCACCTTCTTCCCTTCCTCTTAAGCTCCTCCTTCCTTGCCCCTTGCCTAAGTTGATGTTCTGTCTCTCTCTTCTAATTTTCTTTTAAATACTATGTATTTCTGTATTATCTTCAATATATTGTGTATTCACCCCTGAGGAAGGTTCAGGTTGAACCGAAACCGGTTGGATGAAGAAATAATAAAGTGGAATTGAAACAAAGTTATTTTATTTTATTTATTATAAGATCTATTATATTAAATTTAACAATCGACATCATCTATAACACCCATTGAATTTGTAACAGTGGGTATGATAAGTAGTTTGAAGAGACAACCTTAATTAATTCTGTTTGCATATCATAGAGTAGGGTGTTGGAGAAAAGCAGCATCCTGAGCGGAACGCGTGACTATCTGAGAATCAAAAAGAGAAAAACTACACTACTTTCTTGGACACATCGTCTGATATACTTACTTTGAGGAACATCGCAAAATTATCGGGATGGAAATCCTCTCTTCTTTATTCTGGAGAAGATATATTGGTTGAGCTAGCCTCAGCTAGAAGAGCGGACCACAAGAAGAATTAGTAAGAAACTTGTTGAACTGACCTGGACAAGAAAAACGACTGCTTTTGCCTTTCCTTTACAATAGCCGTTCCAACATCGCAACATACTCGTAGATACAGAAGGAAATGCATATCTTAAGTAATAACGGGCTTCTGATGAAGGTCATGAGTCACGATCCTCAGCAGTGAGGGATGTTAGAATAAACGTAACAAATCAAACGGAAGGTAGAAGCCAAAGCACGCCGTTTTAACTGTGTAATTAGGCACAAGGTGGTCTTCCATTCGACTGCTGGAACTCTGGCATTTTGATCCTGAGGTCACATCATTTTCCATGTCATTTTAAAACAAATAATCAAAGCAATACCTTGTTATTCCGTGGGACCATTATTTTATCATGTGAAATGACAGGCCGTCTTCGAAATGTCGATTACATCACGAGTGACGTCACCGAATTGAGGCCATCTTTAACTTCTCATTGAATAACGCAGTTTGATTAAATGCTGACATTTAACATTTGCCTGTGGATGAGTTGAGATGGAAAAGGTGTTAGTTTGATGAATTCACGCACACTGCAGCGTTATTTAAATTAATTAATTGATCCAAGAATTAAATTAATTACAAAATACCGTTTTTTGTTTCACTTCTAACATTAGATTTGACAACACTCCTTAATGATCACTGTTGCGATTTGTTTTCTTCAACAGTCTTCTAGTTTCCAGCTTAGGATATTGGCTGTTTTCATATCCAGTTCATAGTTAAGGCTGTTAGTGCCATGTAATTGGTCAAATCCCAATTTTTTATAGATTCTGACAGGAGTGTTCACACGGGAGTTGCAGTACAACGATTTTGCCTGGTGGTGTTTTGCTTCTACTGAGGCTGTGATTGGTTATAAAAAGATGCCAGAAACCATATCAACTGTACTCACTTTATCAATTCTTGATATAAACAAACTAAAATGTTATCTTCCATAACAGAGAAACACACACAGAATCAATACATAAATAAAGTGCACGCTGTACATACGTTCTGGTGGTATTAAACCAAGAACTTGTATGAATGAAAGCTCTATTGATAAATATGATCTGTTTACATCAACGGGTTTCATGGAATATAAACAAAAAAAACATTGTCCCCCTAGGCATAAGCAGCTATGATGAAACCCCATGAGCTCATTCACATTAAATATTTGTTTGCTGACCGGTGGTGATTCGTGATGGGTTATTGTCTATAATTCTGAATAAATCACACAAAGAAACACGCGTTAATAAGTCGAGTTTGATACCACGTAATATGACATCATTTGGATTCCGAAGACGGTGAACGATACAACGAATTGGAATATCATTGAGATTTTTTTAAACTTTTGTGGATATATTGGTAGACCGTTAATATATCGCTTTAAAAAATGTAAAAAACGCTTTTAACAACTTTGGTAAGTGATTTAACAACGTAGGTAACTGAAACAAAAATTGTAGGTACCTAACTGTGGTTACGAACGAATTCGTGCCTTGTTTCATTTTGGGGGATCATAATAACTAAATTAAGTGTTTAAATAGCAGTACTGTTAATACCTGTTTAATGTACCACCATAATTAAAGCGAAAATGAAATATTTTGTCTGAAACACAAAGAAGTAAGAACAGAAGCAAAGATATGCATGGAACATACTCGTATATGGCGATATGAATAGTGTTTCCCCTGTGTGATTTTCTTATTTTAAAATTGTAGGGCAACTGATATTTGGACGCCGAGACCTTCCGCCAATCGAGCTAAAATTGTACACAGTTGATTTATGAAAACCGTTGTTAAGTTTAAACTTCTAGGGAGTTATTATTTTATAGAATTTGTTAGTAATTGAACTCGATACCACCGAAACAGCATATTTTGCCTCTTTCCCACGGTTATCATAAAACGGGATAGATGCTGAAAAAATTTTAATGAATTCAAAATCACATTTTAAGGCTTTACCATCACTGCACCGCAATTAATTGCTATTTGCAATAAGGAACTCCACTCCAATTTTAATTTTTTTCGTAATCAATAATGACGTTCAAACTTAAATACCAGTATATTTCTTTTTTTTTTCTAAAGTTTGTTTTGATAGTTTCGATTATTCAAAGCCCGCCAAAACTCTCCAAATCTATGGCCGGTCGGTTTTGATCAGTTTAGGGGTTAGAGTGTCAAATGTCAAAACAAGGATGAGCTTTACCGTACATAATTTTATATTCTATTCATTGTAAACCATAACTAAGCGTAAGTAATAAAATTATGTACATTTTTAGAAACTTTAACTAGAAGAATAATAATAGTATTGAGCATTAACATTATCATAATATCCGTATTGATAATTGGTTTGCTCATGAATACTTTCTTTCATTAATAATATTTCTTTTTTTTTTATACTGAACAACAATTATACAGCTAAAAGTCACCCAAATTAAGTTTAAATTTCGCCAAAACTAAAAAAATACGTATTTAAAATACAAAACAAAATCGAAAAATACAAATGTCCATACTAATCCGAAAATAGAATCTGCACGTGACGTCAGATGTTCCAAATGCAATGGTACCAACTTAACACAGTGTTTTTTTATTCACTCTTAAATAACGATTTATAAATTCTACGTACACTTATATATTATAAAATTTATATATTCAGAATCGGCGTTTGCTGATCATGAATATATATTTTTAGAGCGATAATATTTTTCACTGCAGTTTCTTATTGCCGGACCCTGTATTTTTGAGTGAAGTGATATCATCGAAAACCAATTAATAAAATAAAATAAAAAAACATGTCGATTGGCAATATTTCGGACAGCTTTAGCCAGTTTACAGAAACAATGGCTTGGATCACGAGTTGGGAGTTGTGAGAGGTGAAGCGGTGGATTGAAGAATAGAGGTGGAGGTAATAGGCAATGGAACGGGCACCCTTTCACTTTTCTAAACAATAATGCCTTCTTATGGTCCGGCAGAAAACGGATCAATTATTCTCACTGACGAAAGCGGTGGGAGAGGTTGACTGAACCAGATTAACTAATTGTAATTGACTATCCAACTCATATCTTTTGTAAGTTAAGGTTTGGTTACCTGCCATATATTAGATAAACCATTAGATTTTTTAATGGGAGTTTTGTGCTGATCAAGTCGTTGCCATGATAAAATATCAAATATGAACAAGTTGTTATTATTTAAGTAAGTATTATTTCTTCTGCACGTCTTCTGTTACTTCTGGAAGGTCGGTTTTTGATACGCAACAATCCAATATCATAGGCTAAGGCATGTTTCTTGACGAAGCTTTATTACCGCCGTTTCCTGTCTGGATATGCCTCCTTTAAAACAAGTAAAAGCTTTCAGCGTTCCACTGTAGAATTTGGAAGGCATTTCTGGTTGAGAACCTCTAAATATCTGAAAAAAAAACGTTGACTCTGTGCAGAAACGGGCGGTCCGCTTGACAGATTTGACTATTTTAACAATGGATTGCAACCTTTGGAGCACAGACATCAGATGGGAATACTGTCTTTGTTCTGCCGGTATTTTAATGGGAGATGATCTGAGGAACAAGCGTCATTGATCCTGTTGTGTATGCATATCTATGTTTTGTCTGTGGTCATTTCCGTATGACCACTTCCCATACGAATGTCAACCTGTGGCTGTCAATAAATAACCTCTCCAATAAATATAATGTTTTATTCAATATAACAAACATTAAAGATCCTTTCGGCATCGGTGCACAGTCGGGAAACACGCCAAACGTGCACCCAACATTTGTACACGGTTGAAATTTGTCACATGAGAACGGGTCGCCTCTACGACTCGTTCTTGTGTTCAACAGCTCGGCTGTGAAATTAATTATCTGCTGGCCTCTTTGTTTCCTCCTCCTACAACATGGGTCTCTTGACCCAGGTTAATTATCCTCTAAAAGACCCTCCACACAACACCCGAACGATGATATAGGCCTTGAGGGAAATTATTTCACTCAGGGCCCCCTGTTTAGTGTAAAAAAAGTTCAATATTGATCAAGGGTTGTTCATTTTGATATGCCTTATATAGTAATTAGCACAGTTGAAAACCATATTAATATGGTACTATAAATATAACGGAAATTTGATCAGTTTAGAGGGTATTACAACAATACTATCATTACTGCCATGGCTACCTGGATGGATTAACCTTGATGGCCTTGAAGACAGACACATAAAATACAATAAAAAAATTACCTAATTTGAAAAAATCCTCAATCCCAATCTGCCAACAAAGACTTTGACCTGACCACTTTTCGTTATATGCTCACGAAATAAATTAATAATTATTCTTTTTTAATAAATTAATTTAAAATTACTTTGAAAACACCACTTTTTATTAAATAAATAACAGCATGTTTCGAAAGCGAAGCTTTCCTCATCAGAATACATTAATCTAACTATAAACAAATTACAAATACAAAAAAAGTGATTAAAGTAGGTAATTTTAATTTTATTTCAGATAAACTAATTATGTTATTTTTGTATTATCGTCTTTTATAGAACGTGTTTCACTGCCACTGCATAATTTATCGAAAAAAAAAATTATTACCAACCCATTCTACATTTTTTTAAACCCCGCATCAATATTTTCTAAGCTTTTTCCGAATATTTATACTGAGATAAATCTCTAAAACTGTGGTAGGAACTCTACGTATCATATGACTTAAAGCAAGTGACGTAAGAGTATATTCTTTTAAGTTAGTATATTCTTTAGGGGTCATAAAACAAATATTATTACATACGTAAAATGGGCATCACAACAGATTAAAAGAAACAAATCAATCCACTTTAAAAAATACACTTATTCGTAAAAAATATTAACGTAACTAAATACAGCTCAAATGACAATCATATACTCCAGAAATTAGTTGACTTTTGAAACAAGCCAAAACAATGATATAAACAATTTGCTTCTTGCTCAATCCTACAAATCCAAAATTGGTTATGATAAATTAATGGAAAGGCGCCGAACCAAATAAAAGATAAGTTTGTATTTTATATTAGTAATGCTTTGTTCTAGATTCTTTTATTCTAAGTACGTACTCGTATATTATACACATTATGTAGATATGATTAGTTTCGTTTTGTTAGGCGTTATTATAATTTGACCATTGTGCAATTCAAATCTCGAGTGATCCAGATCATATTGTGATCAATCTTTCGGCCGAGAGCTGCATACAAACAGAAGGTCACATGTCCATTTTTAACGTTTGTTAGATCGGTGTTAGGAAATTTGTTAAGATCATCATCTGTTGAGATCACGACCAAAGGCAGCGGCAGGGGTCGGAAAAGGTCTGCAAAAAGATCGTAGTTTTTGTACATAATATGAAACAAACAGAATACAGACTTCTTGATCTAAGATTGATGGATGTTGCGGAAGAGGATAGCTTCATAGCTTACGGGAACTGGTACTATTCCGAGCGAAGATTGCTTTGATGATAGCTAACTCCCGATATGTCTCCTAGAAGAAGAATGGCTCCCGAAGTAAGTGTAAAAGGGTAAATCGTAGACACGTACATTTTGTCTGAATATTTTTCATACTTGAGCAAGAATAGATGCTGAAGAAAGTGCGGAAAGGTAAATCGTAGAAACATACATTTTCTGTGAATATTTTAACACCTGGGGAAGAATAGCTTCTGAAGAAAGTGCGGAAGGGTAAATCGTAGAAACATACATTCTCTGTGAATATTTTAACACCTGGGGAAGAATAGCTTCTGAAGAAAGTGCGGAAGGGTAAATCTTAGAAACATACATTTTCTGTGAATATTTTAACACCTGGGGAAGAATAGCTTCTGAAGAAAGTGCGGAAGGGTAAATCGTAGAAACATACATTTCGTTTGAATATTTTAACACCGGAAGAAGAATAGCTGCTGACGAAAGTGAGGGAGGGTAAATCGTAGAAACATATATAGTGTCTGAATATTTTTCACAACCAGAACATTTTTTTAAGGTTCGCTCTTAAACAACGTATTTGTGATCTCTGAAATTGAGATGAGAGGAACAGTTATTATTCACCTTCAAATCATTTGATCAGTGAATTATGAAATAGCCCGTTGAAGAGTGGCGCTGTCAATTTAAGGAAGTAGAAGATTTAGAAAAAAACTTTTAATTTGGTATTCGTATCTCTTCTCCTTTGTTCCATTCTCCGCTCTGTCAGCACAAACATCATGAGATGACCTATGAAATCTTTTTGCAATAGTAATTATTGAATCAACCGTGGGATCACTTAAAATTTCAAATCAATAATAAAACGAAAAGTGTAAATGTGTGAAGCAGGGGCGAAGCAACAAATATACGGGCCCCCGGAGAAACAATTAACTTGCCAATCGACAAAACCTAACCAGTTTTATTGGTGGATTTAAAAATTTGAAAACAAACAAACCTATCAGGAAGAATGCACTCACAACAGTCACCCGGAAATAATTAATCTATTAACAGCAAAAAATATTCTTCAAAATATCCAAAAGAACTGTGTCAAAATAATTTCTTGAAACTTTAATTTATACTTCATTCGAAACATACTCTACTTAAATTTAAAGGAAAATATTGAGTACCTTACTGACGAACACACTTGCACCACAGGAACAAAAATTTCAAATCTACTTACCATTCCAAGATTAAATAGATCTTTTGGCCAGAAAAATCATAATTTCCATTCTACAAATTTGTATAATGCTCTTCCAAATGATATTAACAATACCACGACGATGCAAAAGTTCAAAAACAACATCAAAACATGGCTAAGGAAACATGAAGATGAGGAAACGATAATAAAAATTATGAAGACAAGGTAAGTATCAGTGACACTACCACTTCAACCTACAGCCTGCATCGAAACAGAATCCGTATTGAGGAGAACTAACTATTATAATATGCTTAACAATGTAACATAAATGTGATGAATTAATGTATCTTAAATAGTCTTAAAAATAATAAAAAATAAGTAGTTCTTCTTTTGACTTCATCTCTTATCGGAGATTTACTCTCATTAAGAAAATCTCCACCTTCCAGACTCGAACTCTTATCAATTATTTCGTAGTGTAAGTCATGACGTGCGACGTCTTCCTGCACCACGTATTTTATATCAGTCGGCTATTTTATTTATTTTTGTCGCGTCTCAAGATATTTGAGTTGCCTTCTGTTTAGACCTTATTAGTACAATGTACATTTTCCTTTATCAAAAGCCTCCGAGTATCTTTCGCATCATAAAAACATTAATTATTCCCTTAAATCTAGTGTTGCATTAATAAAAATTACGTTTCCCAACTTTTCGAAGGACCAATCTGAGTCACCGATCAGCCAAGTGCTTTGTTAAGTAATCGCTCTGTTTGCCTGTTTCTAAGCGTTTCTTATACTAAACTGTCTATCGAGGATCTCGCCCAGTATAAAGCAGTGCACGCCCACCATCATTCACGATGAAATATTAACCGCCCACTTTTAAGACAATAAAGTGACATCAAAGTAAAAACTTTCAATGTAAAATTAACATATATGAGTTAATATTGAATTTATTATGAATATACATCTTTCGTTTTAAAAACTAATACATAAACCGACATTTTATACTTCACAAAGGTGTGTGCTAAAAATATGTTGAAAATAAAGTGTTAGCTTGACTTTTGCTAATGCCGCGATAGACATTGCTTGTGTCATAAATTTGACATTTGACGTTTCTCGTCAGTGAAAAAAAAAACAAAACGTATCTTATGAGTAAATAAGTTAGGTTCTCTTCAGTTTTATTTAAAATATACAAAAAACATGTTTTGACATTCGAAAACGGAAATGAATCTTTGTCATTCAATATTTGAATCACATAAAATCGATCATTTTCATTTATTTTTATTATTCTGCTGAGAGGAACTTAATCCACAAAAATCGATATCCTAAATTCAATCGAGAATTTCGTTCGGAAAAGCGTATTTGTGCATTTGAACAAAACAGTCAAAATTTCAGCTCAACAGTTGCTCAGTAGGGTTGGGAAGAATGGTAGTAAAGGTTCCAAATCGTTGTTGAAAACGATCAGTAAAACTGGTGTTTTCATAAGGCATTTAAATTAACTAATTAATTATTCTACTCATACTGAACAAAAGGTTGCTACACCACTGCCTTGAAGCAATTAACACAGGTGAGTGTTGTGCTATACTTTTCGCCTATGTCTATCGAATAGGTACTTGTTTTTTTTTAATGTGTTTACCGCACAACAGTCCCAACCGTTCAGAGTCATTACTATGGAATCCTCAATTGGGGTATGTTGTAAGGCTGATGGAAGTGGGGTAGGGAAGGATATGGGCAAGAGGAAGGTCATTCAAATACGACTAAAGCCATTTCAGGCATCGTTTCGATAATTAATGGCGAGAGTACCTATTACCTATCTACACCTCTTTGGTATCGCTTATTTCGTTCATGGCTTATTCCTCAGATCATAAGTACACATCATACTTGAGTGTTTTTAAAAATTGTATAGTCAACACGTGTAGCCATGCGCTAGCAATGAGTCGTTGAATATGTTGTTGTATCGGGTAAAATAGATCACTTCCTTTCCGCGGGACCTCCCTAGTCTCAAGTCCATAAATACCCGAAGCTATGATCTACACATACAAAACCATCCCCGACACTAAACTACACCGAAATAGATTTCACGTTTAAATATATTTGGGGTTCTCAGAGCCATTAGTCTTTCGGTAAAAGTCAACCACGTGGCACTTATTTATGGAATAATGCATCGGTACCAATAATCAAAAGTGAATGAATATTGTTGTATAATAATAATTATCATTATAGTTCTTTATTTCGGAAGGTATGCAGGGGTAGTGCAATGCAATACGTTACATAAGTGATAATAATAATAAAAAAAATAACAATACAGGTACGTAAAATAAGAGGAAACATAACATGCTACCGTCTCCAAGGGCCATCAAGAGAGACTCCATCCATGCAGCTGTGGAAGTAATGATGGTATTCTTGGATTGGCGTACTCTGCACCATAGGCTTCTCATGCGGTGGCCAAGTGCCCTGAAAGAGTGCACTCGTCCTTCCAGGAACATTTCTGTAGCGCTGCAGTATATTGGTAGACGGAATAGTTGGCGATATGCATTATTGTAGATGACATTTATCTTTTGCTATTGCACCTACAATACTGATGCATACAGAGATGTGCAGAATGTGTTGAACAGTATTCTTTTGATGTTTGCGCTGCAAAGGTGAAAACGCCTTTACAGCATACCTTTTCTGACGGATATCGCTCTTCTTTGTCTCTCCATATCCTTAATGTCGTTCAGGTCGTCTATGATAAAATGTCCCAAGTATTTGACGTACTATATGTATTTTATAGTATACATACAAAAATATTTCTTGATATAGTTTACATCTACGTGATGAATTCTCCAATCAAATTGGAGTACCAGTAGTTTACAAATTTTCGATAGAAAAATGGCTTCCATATTCCTATGACCAGTACAATAGTTTAGTTCCAAAGAGTTGTTTGGGACATGTTAAATACATCAGATTTGTTTCCTACAGTGGTGATTTTTTTTTTTTTTTTTTACATGAATACCGCACAAGAGTCCCAACTGCTCCCAACCGTCTGGAGCCAGTGAGACTATGGCATTCCCATTTGGGGAATGTTGTGAGGCTGAAGGTATTTGGGTGGAGAAGGAGAAGGGGAAGGGGAGGGGTAGGTGGGGAAATACCTGGCTATTCAGATCTGGTCACCAAACACGACTAAAAGCCATTTCAAGCAACGTTTCAATTCTGAATGGTGGTCTTTCACCAGGGCGATACTGAGAGTATCTTCCACTCTGGAACGTGCGCAAATATACTATAAATTATTTTAAATTAATTAATTGTGAAACAGCACAAATTAATTAAAATAAAATTTACTTGCGCACGCCGGGATTTGAACCCGCGACCTTCGGATTCGTAGTCGAGAGCCTTACCCCTCGACCATGGAGGCCGTCAAAATAGTAAGTAAGTCTCCGATAGTAAGTCTCCGATAGAAGGAGATTTATTTATTTAGACATAAACAGTACATTTTATTATAAATAATTGGTATAATAAAATTTACATTGTTAAAGTACCTAGTAATTTTGCCTGGGGTGAGAATGCTTCTTAACGAATGAATGTATGTGTGACAAATAATAATAATAAAAAAAATGTTTTTCTCATCTCTTCATAAGTAAGTTCATAAGTTTTTTCTCTGTACTGTTCTTCACATCTCTTTATCCTTAATTATTATACTTTTTTTGCTATTTATTTTATATTACCACACTATGTTAATATAATATTTTTGTATAATGGCACTTAACTTGTCAATTCGACTGTCCTAAAATGGGATTTGTTCCCAGTTGGGCAGTCAAAGCTTTCTCAGATTTTATTGTTTAATAATGTATGTTTTAAATTAAAAAAAAATAGAAATCTTTATCCATATGATTTTTTCCTACCTAGATATAGGTTTCATTTAGTGACATTGTTCATGACTCTACATAAAAAATTGTGACATGACGGCTGGTTGTGGAAAAAATCACAAATGCTTTCAAATACCGACTGAGTTTATTCATTGCTCTCCAATGAAACAATGATCACTTAGTAAACATGATGTGCCTATTCTTGGCGAGAATCCTTCGGCTCTGAAGTTATAATGTCTGAATCATAAATACATCACAAGCTGCGTTCATCGTCCTTCTCACTTCTCATTCTGCGGAGGAATATTGTTCGCCCTCGACTGGGGTGACGCCGATATATTATTGAGCGAGGCAGGGCCGCACTGGATTACCGGAAAAGTAGAAGAAATCTAAATTTGAAAAATAAAATCTTTATGGGGACAACCGTATTTTTGTTTAACCGACTCGACGGCAGATTGTGAAGAATTTTGAAATTTTGTTAACATTTTCGTTTTATTATAATTATTTAAGTTGTTTTATAATTTTTTTATGACATTTGTCTCCTATTCATATAACATATAATTAAATAACTAACCATCACGCCATTTCCCCGCAGGGGTAGACAGAGAGTATGGACCGCCAAACAACTCGATCTTGGCACACACTTCTTGCTCCATCCACATTCAAACATCGTCTAATACACTGTCTTCATCGTCTAATACACTGTCTTCATCGTCTAATACACTGTCTTCATCGTCTAATAATGTCTCAGCTCGAATATTATAAGTATTTTATTTTTTAAAGAAAGACAAATATTACGGGGTTACGAATAACCCGGTAATATTTGAAAATCTCCTACTACCTTCAGAGTGAGCGGAAGATGTTGCTTGTGTCGTGATGGAGGATTTAGCCGGCCGAGGAATTGAACTCACGACGCCTGCGTTGGACCCAGACGCGATGCCAACCCCGCCACCGTTCGGTCAAATTTGTCAAAAAACAGTCATTTGATTCACTTGATCGTGTCGTGTCTTCCTCGGACGTCTCCGGCTTCTTTTTCATTTCGCGTTTCTTTCTTAATCTTACTCATTACGCTTACATCAGCCTTGCATTCTTTACGAATATCAACATTTTTCACACTATCATACATGGTTTTACCACACATTGGTCTCAGAGATCGCATTTCTACAGTATTCAGTCTACTTTCATCCTTCCTTTATTGGTTCCATGCTCACTGCCATACATCAGGTTTGGCATCAGCAAATAACATATTACATCAAAATGAAAATTCTTTCTTAAAAGTAGAAGACATAGTTTATATATAACTAAAAGCATTGTAAATGACCAATGTGTGTCTTCAACCGAACTGCTAATACCTTTTCGACATATTCCAAATCTCTCCATCCTGCACCAAAGCAAAAAAAAAGTTCTGTGTGCGGTGTTTCTGTAAAGTCAAGTCTCCACTATTATTTTTGTAATATATATTATCTAACTAATGTACCTACACCTATGTTTGTAAAAGTCCCACATGCCATTAATAAAATAAAAATAAATTAAATAATAAACAAAATAAATTATGTTTAGGTACATAAATTAATATTAAGTTCAAATTTAATTTCTTTCCAAAAAGGGTAAATTATTTTCTTTTGGAAACGATGATTCTTTTTTAATGCTTGCTATCTAAATTATGTATCTACCTATACTATGCAAAAATTATTTATTTATTTATTTGATTATACTCCCATCTGGGCTTTTACATGGATTTTAAAACATAATATAAAGAGCTATCAAATACAGATTCTTAACCATAAAGTAATGAACAATCTTTTTCAAATGTTTAACAGTGAATTAAAATAGAGAAGTCAAACAATATTATAACACAAAATCATTATCGCTACAGTATTCAATCTACAATATTACATATCGTATGATTATCATTATCATTATAAATGGAGTCAGAAAATACATTAATAACACCACCAAACCTGTTGCCTAGATCATGTATCCTTTTGGTTAATTAATGAGACTGATATTTGGTTGTGAAAGTGTTTCAGAATAATGTTACAGTTTGTCTTGTGTTCCTCGTCGGTACATATAATTTAATAGTGGCGAGGATGGCAGGGCTGTCAATGTCAGAGCTGTTATGATAGTGATTCCATGGAAATGACAGACAGACGCGAATTGCGATTTTGAAGAAGCTGATGCGTTCCTTGGACTCGCTTCTAACTGCTAGGTGCATTTCAAGGAGCTACATTTTGCGGTGGATTTCCAATGCATTGTCCCCCGATCCTGTACTGGAAGTAAGACGGTACTTTACGGTTTAATATCTTGAAGAATTCGGAACGATGTACTGGTAACACAATAATTGAAGAGCGGCGGGAATTTTAACATCCCGCCAAATAAAATGCCAAGAATAATGGTTCCCCGCGGAGTTCGGAACAACTTGGAGGTCACTTTTCTTTCTACTCGAAATTTCTTTATAAATATCCCGGGGTTAGTTGTAATTACTAAACATAGAAAAGTTTTAATCATAATATTCTCGGATACCTCACACCGTTCTCTTCTCTGCCGCATTTATTGTATTTAAATTGTTTGTATTTCAAATTGTACCTCTTATTTAATTCAAATTAATCGTTGTGTTCAAGTCAACATAATAGAAATATTTTTTGGCTACAAGATTTAATTAGGACTTTAATTCAGGTTTATTCATTATTTTGCTAGTGATGCCAAATTATTCTTGATCTGCTAGAATCTGTAATATCCTGTTACAAAGATTTTATTGCCTCATGCTAACCATTGTGCTAGTAAGGCCGCAATGTAATTGAGAACATCCCCTATTAAAGATTAAATAGTATCTTCAATAATATTTCCAATATTATTACGTCCTATGCATGCAGAACCGTATATAAATTTCTCTAATAAACAGTGTTTTTTCTCAAGTGACCTGCCAGGTAAAAATGGTCCTGTATAATATTTTCTGACTGTGCATAAAATTAATAACATGCATAAATTTTAACGCGGCATCATGTTCATTCGTCAAATACATTTAACCTAGATATAGTTTGGTATTACAGATCGATGAACTGGTGAAAGCAATTTGTTAGTCGTAAGTTGTAATACTAGTTTATCCACAGTTAGTGGTAAGAAATACATTTATACGTGACGTGATTTTGAACAAAAATGACGCTATATAAGTCATCCAAGCATTGTAGTTATTTCAAAAGATTGGTATTCACTTTGTAGCGTCATTATTAATAAATTAATTAAAAAATTACTTTGTTTCACCACCTTATTAATATACACATATATCAACATGTTTCGAAAGGGATGCTTTCTTCAGGAATATATTGAATACTAAAAAATAACAAATGTAGAACAATTATTCTATGTTTGTCATTTATCCATAGTTGACATTATTATTTTTTAGTATTTTATATATTCCCAGTGAAGAAAGCATCGCTTTCGAAAGATGTTGTTTTTTTTAACTTCACGCAGGAGATCCGGAAGGAAATAATTTCCCTCAAGGCCTATACCATCTTTGGGGATGCTGCGTGGAGGGTGTTTTAGAGGATAGGAAGGAGTGAACTTGTAGGATGGAGGAAACACAGAGGATGGCAGATCATTCTACAGCCGAGCTGTTGAACACAGGAACGAGTCGTAAAAGCGACCCGTTCTCATGTGACAAATGTCGACTATGTGCAAGTGTTGGGCACGCGTTTGGCGTGTTTCCCGACTATGCACCGGTGCTGAAGGGATCAATGACGTTGACATCTGTGTATATTAATAAAGTGGTGAATACAAAGTAATTTTTTAATTAATTCATGCAAATATTATTATCGTATATGTGTGTTCCATAATATCATCATAATACCTTACATGAATCAGATTTGCAGTATTTTGTGCGAATATTTGTGCATGTATTGTTGAAGAAAATTACACGTTTTTTCTTAGCTTAGTAATCTTGATGAGTTTTGGTATTTGTTTGAATGCGGGATCTATTTTAGTAATTAAAACAGTTTGTTTTGAAAGGGAAATTCTCGAAGCCCACTCATCCGGATTCTGTTATTCATCTGAAATGGTCAATAATAGCCCACGATGTTCCTAAAGATAGGCCATTACAGCATTAGAATCAGAAAGCCATTAAACTATCAATGCCTCCGCGCAGGCGCACTGCGCAACATACTAAGAAACACCAGATTATTTATAAATACACACCGGTGCTGCCGTCAATACAACAATCCACTCAATTAGGCTTCCAAACAAGCTTCCAAATAAAATCTTTACTAATAAAATTGATAAAATTCACTTCATTTTTTAATGATTGATAAACATGCTAGTGTTACGACTGACCTGATGACAGTTGATTTCTCTCTATTTCAACCATTTTTGCTTGTGTAGTGATGAAGGACTTAGTCAGTAGAGGATTGATCCTTCAACGCTTGTGTGCTGTCAAATACTCGTATAATAATCGTTCGTAAGTAAAGACGAATATTGTGAGTGACAAACACACTATTTAATAATTAAAAAAAACGTTAAAGGAAGACCACAGAGCAAATAATACATGTGGGGGGGGGGGGGGGGGGGGGTTAGGCGTTACTTCAATTTAATTAATACAGCAAAAAAGTTAAAAGGTTCGGCTTGTTTACAAAAACTGAATATTTTGTTAGAGTATTTAGTTTGTCTCTTTTATAAATGTTTCATAATTTGCTTACCAAAGTCAAAATCACGCGTAACAAATGTGGACGGCATTGAACTAGGCCGGTGCCAAAATAGGTGTCACCTGACCTTTGGCTTCAGCCATCGAAATAGTACGTTAAGGCAAGTCTATTCATTCTGACGTCAGTGTGGAAGACGTAGCAGAAGTAGATGTCAGCCCTAATGAGTGATATATACGTGAGTTGTATGAGTGTTCTTCCTGGAGGGCTATTCTGGTTCTGTTTAAGGAAAATTTCTTATCCTTTACCTTAGGCTTAAAGACTTCCTGATGCCAGCTGTTTAAAAATACCGAAATTTGCCTAGTTTTAACAAATTAAAAAAACAATATTATGTAAGTACGAGTATTAACTGCAAACATTATTAATGAGGCATTTGTCACAATAATGCTATTAAATTAATCAAATGATCGAAATTGCGATCTTTGTGAAGTACTTATGCCAAAAGCTTGATATGTCAGATAAAAGGTATATAATTTCAAAAAATTATAATTAACTATACCTATTAATTAAGTATTAATGAACTATATCTGTGATGCACATATAATTTTTAATAATACTGTGATAATAAAACCAAAGACTCCTTTAAAAATGTATTATCATTGACACGTAAGCGGAATCGCAGTTAAGCAAAATGTCTATAAGCCAAAGGAAAGGAGATAAAAGCGAAAATGTATCCATTTGTTTTTTTTATTAAATGCCCCAAACTGGTTGTGATGAAGCAGCAAAGCTCTCGATTGATGAACTTTAGTGTCATGAAATGTACACTTCTTTATACGTTTGGAATTCCTACAATTTTTAGCTTTCAACTTCATGAACTATGGAGCTTCAAAATATACAAATATACACTTATGACCAGACCCTATTTTCTTTGTCCAATATTTTAATTTTTTTTTTGTATTTGTACTGTAAAACTAATAATGTTCTGATTCACAGAATAATCAAAATCTAGCATCTTAAAAGAGCTGTTTTCGGTATGTCAATTTTGATTCATTTTTATTTATTATAAAAAAATTAAACAATATACAACTAACAAGGTCTTGTTAAGCCGATTAATTTGGCTCTTAATATGTACACCGTTTTTATCATTACACTTTCATATAATTTGATACTCCAATTCAACCACCATTCAAATAAACAATCACAAATCCCTTCTCTCTCTCTCATTTTATCGATACATATTTACCTATATTCAGTGATATACCTTTTTTTACATTATTCGGTTTTAATCTAAATATTTTATTCAAACGTTCTCTGTCTTTACCTATTTATATACTTATGAATAAAGATATTGCACCATTTAGACAGATTTCCGCATTGTCCATGGGCGTCTATGGAAATTACCAATTCACAACTGATCATGACTACTGATTGCCAATGTATCTGAACATATTACTTTGTGCCTGAGATCCGAACTCAATTGAACTGAGTCGAGAGCGAACCACAGTTTGTTCCATATCACATTTTTAACGTCTAATATTAGTGAGAGCAGCATTGAGTAATGCGGCTATTTGGGAACACGCGGGAACAAACCAGTGAAGCGCAATGACAGAAGGAATGCCAGGCGGGAAATTTAAAATAAGAACACCGTTTTGTATCATCTATGGATTCTATACAGACCAACAAGGCGCCTATAAGCCAGGCGCCAATCAGACTTCAAGAACCGATCCCGCAGTGTTCGAACCGTTGATCTAATAAAATCTGTAACTCTGTTGGTGGAGTTATTGCGTTGGGGGGCTTTTGCGAGCACGTTGGCTATTTTCTGTAAACAGCTCGAGAATGCTCTTGAATAGCGTGATAATTGTGCAATTTCGCAAAGTAAAAGTGTAGCAAAAGGTCACACTAAACGGAGTAATCGAGATGGGTGATGGAAAGTGAGAGTAAGATTTTAAACACTCGACGTGATAACAACCAATGTTAGCAAGAATTTTTTCTTAATGATTTGTGTATCTCTGTTTACTCTTGTTATGGCCCTACACGCAGTTAAATATACCTACCTAATTCTTAAAATCATCCATATCAATATCCCTGATTTTCTCTTTTCTTGTTGAAGTCCTCGTCGTGATTGCCTGAATTAATCTTGACACAATTTGCTAAGTCAAAAATTAGAAAGGAGACATTGAAAATGTATGACCAGCAACTACACCTCCCACCCAGCATCCCTAACGATGAAATAGGCAACGGAAATTATTTCCCTCGGGGCTTTCTGTGCGGAGTTTTCTTCGTTTTTCGCCTCGGTTCGTACATTCAATAGTTTTTCTGGAACAACCTATTAATTCAGGTATTTTTTCCGTACATATAGAATGGATCTCTTCTATCGACTCTTACCTTAGGTTCTGACTCTACTCTCTCTCTAAAAATACCTTCTTGCAATATTTCAAGAGATACTCTTAACTTTCTTAGCGTTAACTTTCTACGAATTTCTTATTTGACTTGATTGTCCATTAAGTATACGATTAAAAATACATTGTACCTATGAGTGGTTTTCTTCTGAGTTCTGAAAAAAAAATTCTTTTCCCTAAAGAGATCTTCGTATAACATCCCCAAAGTTGCTTCCTGTGTGCAGAAATATATATTTAAACTTGAATTCTCGAAGAGTATGACGTACATATTATGGTTGGAGAAAAAGAGATATTAAAATTGTTTCCTGGTACGTACTGAATAGGATTGTGTTAAAACGTGACAATTGCAAATACCAAAGTATTAATAAACTTTATAGTAAAAACAAGTATTAAAGAAACTTTAGCAATAAAGAAAACCGTTAAAATTGGAAGCAATATTCTTAACAATCTAAGTAATTTGTCGTATAGCCGTATATTAGATATATTTCCGGCTAACACAAAATTTTCCACTGCCTCTAAATTTCTCCTCCCTTTGACGTTCTCTCCCTTTTATATATATAAGCTTGATATTTTTCATTATTGATTTATTTATTGTATTATATGGGCTTTTACATGTATAGTTAGTTATGGTAAACAGGTGCAAAACACATCACAGTAGGTACATAGATAAAATAACGAACAAATACAGGAATAACATAGTGTAAGTACCATTCCAAGTAATTAGTTACAGATTCAAATTTTCAAAACATGCCTCACATTCACCACTAATACATATTAATAATTGTTGAGGATGTATGCAATAATCGTCTGTTTCTATTTGTATTCCGAGCAGTTAAACATATCTACTATGTCTGAATATGTATTTCCTTCTGTGTGGAGTCTAGGTAATAGATAATTTTTGAATGACTCAGTCCTGAAATTATTGTTACAATTGAATAATATTTTAGATGTAGTTGTTCTAGTTGGAATATTAAATTTAATTAAGCTGACAATTTCAGGGCTGTCTATAAAACCATTAACAATTTTGTAAATAGAAATTTTATATTATGCCTCTTTCTTATTCCATTTTATATTATGTCTCTTTCTCATTCCATTTTATATTATATCTCCCATGAATATGGTGTCCGGAAACTAGTGGTACAAGTTGAAATGTCGATTTGGTGATACAGCTTTTTGTTTTGAGTTTTCGTTTTAGAGAATCTCGAGTTTAAAGATGAAATGTTTTTGGGTTAAAATTAAAACATTGCGGTACGGGGTTACTATCAGCTGTTTATTGTAATTTAAAATATGTCGAAGCCTAAGCCCGTCTCCAATATTATCTTAATGTTTAAATTTCGGAAAATAATGGAAAAAAGTAAAAATCTACATGCTCAGATTTATCTTTGTTTTTTGTGTTCTCTGTGATGTACATTCATCAGTTTCCCGCCTGAACCACTAGTTTACGGACACCGTGTATATATTTTTGTTTAGTTTTAATTTTACCCTGACGAAGATTGAGCAAAACCAGTTGATAAACAATTTTTAAAAATGGGTTTAAAACAAAGCGTTGGTTTCATTTAATAAATATTCATGTCATTTCACGAAAGAACGCCATAATTCAGAGAAGTCGATGCGACATAGAATCCCACATCAATCAGTTTTCCAATACTTACAGAAAACAAGCCACAGGTAGATATGACTCATTGATAATTTTCCGTAGAAAAATTGCCACATAGACACATGACTGCTAGTAGGTCTCGACTTGTTGAACCAAAATACAACACCATTGTTATTATATCATTCATAAGCCAGTCATAATAAAATGGATATATTGTTACACAGATCATTGATTAGAAGCTTTGTGAGAGTTTTGAAATATTACCCGTAAAGCTTACCCTCCACATGACGCATTCCGTGATCCTAAATTCTGAGAGATCCCTGCAATAAAAATAAAACATTCTTGTATGGGTAACCTTATTAAGGTTAATCCCAAGTTTGAAAATTTGTTTCATAAAGTAAAACGATTCAATAAAATGTCAAAAGTCCAATTTGGGCAGAGTTTGTGGTCAATTCTACCTGAGAGACGTTTTGGATAATGATTGTTTATTTGGTTTGTTTTGTTCACCTGTTTGCTGCGAGGTGAGATGGCAGTTTTGGCTGTGGTCAAGGTCTCTTCAGGGGCAAGTTGTTATTATGTGACCCGCGGTGGGCGGGAATTATTCATAAGACACAAGGAACTGACTTGCGTTGTGTTGGGAACTTTAATTAACTAATTCTAATGATAATAGCTAATACTCCTGTTTTTTTTAAACAATACTTATTATCAACCTTCACAGAACTCCGATTACATCACAATATAAGATTTGACGCCCAGTCTAGAAGCAACGTTGCTCGATGTGGCTTTGTATACTCGTATGTTGATCTGAAGAGCCAGGAAACATTTTTTCTTTTCTCATCGCGTTTCACCCATCACTTACACCAGACTCACAATATCCAAATTGGTGATACCACAATATTCTTGTAATATCATGCAATAATCTTCAGAATTCAATCTGTGTACTGAAACCAGCATGCGTCGACAGTCGAATGCAGACTAAGAAAAAATATGCGTCGCGACGCCATTTGCCAACTGGTGCATGGCGTCCATCGAATTACTGAGAAAACAATGCGGGGGATTTTATGGAACGCTAACATATAGTACGAATAGTATTATTGTCAAAAGTTGTATTCAAAGCCAGTTAAATTCAATACATCGATAAAAGTTATTTTGGACCAGGAGTTGTGTACTCTCTTGCTTTTATTTGGAAATATATTTTGATTACGAAAAAAATTACCACCAACATATTTAATGTTTTTTTAAATTTTCAGCAGAACTTCACTGGAAGATCATGGATGATTACCAACTATTTTATTACAAATTTTGAAATCCAAAGGTGTCAATGTGCCGAAGGAAGGAGATGAGATGAGCGTAAAATTTCTAATACAAGTGGTAATCTCGAAGGCGATAAAAAGTCAAACAATCTGGCAAAGAGGTTCCGTAGTTGTCAGTACTGCCGTATCCGGAAACAAAGAATTGTAGAACGAAAACTAATATAGAGCGGCCAAAAAAGACTTCAAAGTCAAGCAATTTCAAGGGCATTCACCTCTTCATAAGGAGCTTCAATAAGTGTCAGCGTGTAACGTACATAACGCTCTCTGTCCTTCCTTCGCGTGCTGCCAGGTAATGAGCACCTAATGAGGGATCCTTTGTGCTGTTATTATATTAACCTATATTCCGGGCTACACATTTCACATGATCGGTTCTGTGCCAAGGCTGTTTTATGACCCCAGAACTTAATGTGACCAATAAAAATATTGCGGACTTATTATCGTATCGATGATTGGACTGGAATGAGAGTTTTCGATAAGAGTGCGGACATATAAATTTATGAAATTAATGCAAAGTTTTATGAAATGATCGCAGTGTTTAGTAAAATTTGGATACATTTACGTACAAGCTTTCGGACTATTGATTTATAGCGCAAACTAAAAGTGTTGTGGTAGGAATAGTGATTTATGTCGAATGTTCTTCGGAGATGCAGTAGAAGACATCAACAAAGATCCTTCAATATCTTGGCCACATATTAGGGATCACTAAGTAATACAAGGCTACCAAGCTAATAATTCAGTGGAAGATTGATGAATGGCTTCGAAAGTTGCGCTACTGAGACAAGCTACTGAATTGCTCCAAGCTACAGTTTGCAGGAATTGTTACGAATCATGTCACATGATGATGAACAGAAATGTGACTTTTTTGCATGAGTTTAAAACTTATGCTCAAAATATTGAATTAACAAACACATTACAGTGACATAGCTGCCGAAAATCCTCAGTCTCTCTTTACCATCCTCTCCAGGTCAGTCAGTCATTTACTTATAGAAACATCAACAAGTTGTATCTTTCATAGACATGATTTGAAGTCCACACCACGAGTTATTCAGTGAAAATAATGAGCTGGAAAATTAGCAGAAAAATGTATGAAGGATAGAAAAGTAGAAATATCTAATGAAGGTGTTCGCCTAACTCCAATATGAGGCGAAGGTATGATTATATTATGATCTATTCACCTAGTTGCAATGTAGGTATTTTATCAGTGCATAATATATGCAACATTGTAAATTTAATAAAATAAGATATAAACGAGATAATGTGACCAACCTGTTGTACAATGCATAATGCACAATTGTGAATATACCATATCGATCGCATGTCATATCAAGGGCGCTGTTGTTCAAACGTCACCCATTTTACCGTGCCATTCTAAGTGGATATTACGTCATAATAGTAGATAATAATACGATAGGAAACAATAATATATATTACTCGGTTGGCACTTGATACCTGAGCCGTTCGTCATCTCTGTGAATTGTTTCATAACTCATCTATGGGTAACCTGTGGTTCATGCAGTCAGTTATTTGATGATCAATTTTACGGTAGCTTTGATCAATGAAAGGTTAAGTGAGTCACCTACTGCTCCCTTTTGTAAATCGTAAACATATAACAAAATGGCAACAGTTGATATGGAACTTTTAAGATAACTTCAAATCTGGTCACTGGGAATTAATCAAATTTACTTTCTAGAGCACATGTTAATGTGAAGAATACGTATGATTCTACAATTATTTTCTCAAAGAATCAACTTTTAAAAAAAAAATTAATAATGTTATTATTAAGTTCTGCAAGTATTTTTTAGTTTTTATTGTTGTGACACTTCAAGGCCATTATCAAACTGCAAATACTAAATTAAATAAAACTTTCAAACTGCAAATACTAAACTAAATAAAACATTCAAACTGCAAATACTAAAATAAATAAAACATTCAAACTGCAAATACTAAACTAAATAAAACATTCAAACTGCAAATACTAAACTAAATAACTGCAAACTAAAAATACCTGCAGAACTTAATAACACCATTATTAAATTTTAAATAATAAAAAAAAATGGAGTTCCACGAATTAAATAACTGCAAACTAAAAATACTTGCAGAACATTATTAAATTTGATTTACATTAAATTAAAAAAAAATAAAACTTAATTAAATGGAGTTCTACGAATTAAACACAAAAACAATTAATGAAGAATCAATCGTTAATTATTTATAGTGTTTCAATTAGATTAGGTATTTTGTTTGAGCAAATATATCCGTGGATTGATTATTGAGAAAACGACATCGTAATTATTAAATAAATTGCAATCATTTAATTTTTTCTATATCGTACGTTTAGTATACGCTTTTTTTAAAGATCTGAACCCGGACTCCTGTGGATGCTGCTATTTTAACTTCCTGCAACTCAAATCACCTTGCAATGAATTGAAATATGAAGTTTGTTGCACCAGACAAGATGTAACCATTATTTTTTTGTTTGTTGACAATAATTTATTAAAAAAATTATAAAGTGGAGTTGCAAAAGTGTAACTACAATGCATTGTTAATCATGACCTTCATACATCGTTCTCGAAAGCAACAACACAGATGTCACCCCGCAACATCCGATGACATCTTCTGCGCGAGGCCGTTGGTAATCTATCAATGTAATAAAAATAACGCAGGTAATGAAATCAGAATATCACGAGAGACAGGGCTTGGGCGTCGTATTCTCACTTGAAATGCGTGCGACGCACATGGGCGGCCGAACAATGGGGCTGCCGTTTGATTAAACCTCTGTACAACACTTCATTGTTCATTAACAAATTATATTCTTGACTGTAATTATACATTAATTATTGCAAAGATTGAAAGCAATCATTATTATTGCACTAATGTAATTGACTGAATGTAAAATTGGATATAGTGAAACGATATATTATGTAATCATTGATGAAGATAATATTTAAAAAATCTCGAATGAAACATGAAACAGAAAAATAGACAGAAAATAATATTTTTTTTTTTTTTTCATCAGAAGCAATCACTTTGTGGCTTGGCATTATATTAAATAACACAAACACTTTATTATTATTTTATTTTTGCCAACCGGTTTCGTTTAGCTCAAGCTTCGTCAGGGTAAATTATTAATAAGTTATTATATTTGCCCTGACGAATCTTGCGCCAAGCAAAACCGGTCGGCGAAAAATAAAATATATTCGTGGTTTATTACAAAGTGTTTGTTTTATTTAGATACTGTGTCTTTTTTAGTTTCTGTGTCTTTTTCTGTTTCATGTTTCATTCGAGAATTGTTAATATATTATTATCTTCTTCAATGATTACATATTACAATGAGGTTTTTCAAACTTCAATACGTTATTCCATATATGTCGTATTGTAAATTTTTTGTGTAAACTGTGGTTAGAGGTGCATAAATGTGGACATAATCTTCTCAACCCGGTGAGCGGGCTGCCTATCGCTACTGTAGGGCTTTTGTTTAATTTATTTCGAAGAATCGTAAACTGTGTTTTATGTGCTAGTGGCACTTGCTGATAGCAATCTTATATTTAAGCTCGCTCACTAAGGTAATGGAGGGTATAAGATGGAATTTGGGCGGAGATGGAGGGGGTCGGTCCTGGGGTCCAGCGGCCGAGGTTGGATATAGAGGAATTCGAGTTCGATTCTAATTTGGATTAAAATGTTTTGGCTAAATCTATTATATGTTTTCGGAATTCCTGACGTATCAGGGACTTTTGGTGAATCGTCGGAGAAATGCATTCTGGATTGATTCTACCCTTTTTGTATTAATAATTTGGATATATTATGTATTCACCCGCAACTTTTCTAATATAATTTTTAAATCTGATTTTCTAGAATAATTCCATATTTGTACAGCGCCCTTGAGGTGATTTTTCACAAAAACGGCGCTATACAAATCATCCAACTATTATTATTATTATTATTAGTATCATAATAAGTGGTACGAAGCTCGAAATATCTTGTTGTATTGCGTGCCTTTGTCAAAATAACTGAATTATTATTCAATTTTTAATTATTTTTAATGAGATTTAAAAACCTCATTTTAATATTTAATCATTGCAGAAAATAATATTAACATTACCTAAATGAAACATGAAAACGGAAAAACGACAAAAAAAAAGATTTCAGTCGCATCTGGGACTCTGGGACCTCTGCCTATACATGGCAACGGCTTAACCAACTTAGCTAATGAGACCAGTTCAATTTATGTCATCTTCATCGATATAATATCTCAAATTGAAGATTTATTAATATTAGTCTACATTTTTTAGATGTGTTTTACGATCATCTTTTGAAAGTGCAGTAAAGCTAAAGCTATTAAATTTCTTTTTCAGATATAGTAGATATGTTCATTTGCATTATGAATGTAAATTCACTATAATATCATACATCCTAAACAATTACTAACAAGAGGCGTGTCTAGAGTGTATGACATATTAATTCAGCTACTGTTCACCATTGTTGCGAATTATACATGGATAGTGTAATTCTTGTTTTTTTTTTAAGTGTTACCTCACAAGAGCGTCCCTTTGTGTACAAAGCATATACAGGGATCTATATCGCTACCCGGTTGGGCAGCGTTGTGAGGCGAGTTAAGGAGGGGGCTGTAGGAAGGGATTTGTTAATGCTGGTGGAAAGACAGACGTTCCACATACGAGCCAATTTAAAAGAATAGAAACTACCCGTTCTTATGAAGCCAAAATCAACTGTGAACGGATCTTCCGTTCGTGTCCGTCGAGTTTCATGCACATGCACCAACGCGGGGGGGTTCAACGCAGCTAGCTCCTTCGAGCAGGCGCCATTAAAATATCTGTAGAACAGACTCAGCATACCTACATTGCGTCTGTGCATTAGAGATGGCAGTCGATCTGTCAATAATAGATTGTCGATCAGCAGAGAATCAAGCAGGTTTATCAAGTATTTGGGAGCTCCAGCGCTGAGGGTAACTTCCAAATTCATCTATTTGACGTACTTGTGATTTGTATAGGATTAGCAGTTGGTCACAAATAAATAAATCAATAAACAAAAAACAAAAAAAAACAAAAAATGTACTAGCCCTATTATACAAGACACCCAGTTTCTTGGAAGCCAGATTTACTCGTGCTTCTATTTGTGAAATTTCCGTTTAAAATATTTTGTGAATACGATCTATACTATCGATGTACCTTCTATAATATCTTTTCAACATGTGTCACTATTACAATTTAATTGTTATCATGACATATAAGCCCCTAAAGGGGGTGTATAATATGATAAATAAAATGTGTGTAAAAGAATGATTAAAATTGTGTATTTTTATACAGAACTCTATTTAAATATTTTAGCCTACTCTTCAGGTTAAGATACGTACTAATATTGCCTCGACGATCACACAGTTATGTCTGAAAAGAGTTGAATAAAACCAAAAAAAATAGAAATTCTCTCATATTAATTTAAAATTAGAACATTGATTTTAACATGAAAATTCGTCAAATCTATTTTTTTTTTACTTACTCATATAAGCATTCCAGTGAAAAATGTAATGGCTTTAAAAATATATATTCATACAGATCAGCAAACGCCGATTCTGAATATACAATTTAAATTATTATTAATTATATGTAGAATTTATAAATCATTATTTAAAAGTGAATAAAGAATCATCTCATCAAAACACCTTGTTATGTTGGTACCATTGCATTTGGAACATCTGACGTCACGTGCGTATTCGGTTTTAGGATTAGTATGGAAATTTTTATTTTTCGATTTTATTTTGTATTTTAAATATTTTTTTGTTTCTGTTTTGGCGACATTAAAATTTAATTTGAGTCACTTTAAGCTCTATAATTGTTGTTCAATAAAAAATGATATTATTAATGAAATAAATTAGAGTATTCATAAGCAAACCAATTATCAATACACATATTCAGTACTATTTATATTATTTAAGTTAAAGTTTCCAAAAAGGTACTTAATTTTCTTAATTACGTTTAGTTATGATTTATTATTAATATAATATAAAATTATGTATTGTAAAGTTCATCCTTTATTTCTTTATTTACATTTACATTTACATTGGGAACATTTGTATTTGTAAAACACAGTAATTTATCATCAATTGAGGTGCACGTAAGTTGAAGTTGCATTTCCTAACTAGACATATTGCCTGTTCTAAGGAATTAAATATGTTTTGGGTATCAAAATATCAAGTTGCAAGGTGTGTTATTATTTTTAATTTATTTTGAAGCTCTTCGGTGGATTCAGAAATTGTACCAGAAAAAAATAAAATGAAGGTATGGAAGAAATAAAGAAAAAAAACAAACTCAATTTATGTACTATTAAAAAATATATAACGGTTAAGTAATATTTTTTAACAGGTTCTCGGACTCCGTTCTTCCCAGGCAAATAATCCATTTGGTAATATTTTTGCCGAAGGATGACAATTCGCAGTTTTTAACCTCGGGGGAGATTTTATTGTAGATTTTTGGTCCAAAATAGGTGTGTGTTTTTTGGTACATTGTGATAGCACTCACTGGGATTGTCAAATCATTTCTGCTACGGCTCCGGTTTGATACGTGTGTTCGATTTTACTAATATATTCTATGTTTTTGTGTACATTTGTGATGAATTTTTTTACGAAACTTTGTCGCACGTCCAGAGCATTCAAATTTTTATAGAGCAATGCACTAGGACACCTGAAATGTTTTCTACTGATGACTCTGATTACTGCTTTCTGTACCTTTAGTAGTGGGTCAATTACTGTGGTTCCTGATCCCCCCCCAGCCAATAATACCATAGGTAAGGATGGAGTTACACAGGCCAAAATCCTTGTTTTGACATTTGAAATTCTAACCTCAAAAGTGATGAAAACCGACCGGTCATAGATTTGGAGCGTTTTGGCAGGCTTTAAAAAATTAAAACTTATTTTAACAAAGCTTAGAAAAAAAAACGAAATATACTGGTATTTAATTTTGAACGTCATTATTGATTAAAAATAAAATTAAAAATTGGACAGGAGTTCCTTATTGCAATGAGTCTATTTAAATAATTGTTAAAGAAGAATAATGTACACAATTCATAAATATCACTACTATGAATGCGTAAATTGTATTAACTGTACATTAATAAGATTCTATTAATTTTAGCGAAGGTCATCAGATAACAGTGTTTGGTTGTTTGAGATCACACTATCCGCATAAGTAGAGACAATATTATTATAGCGCCTGCTTGCACCTACTGGTGTTTAATAATATTTAATTCGTGTAATGTAAGTGTGGATTTATTACGTAATATCGTATCGTTGAAATGCGGTAGGTTAGTGAAGCAAATGAAAAGTGCAGCCATCACATTTCTACAATTAGGAGCTCCAGTCCATTTTAAAATTATTTTTATCAATGTTAACCCTCTAACTTGAATACCAGTATTTGTTTATTTTTTTATAGTTCGTCATAGTTAAATTAATTCGCAAAGTTATTTTTTTTTAAATCCAACCAAAGCGGCTGGAATCTGAGCGGTGACCGCGTGACGTCATACGAGCGTCATTTGGCCACTTTCAATGAATACATATAGAAATAATTTAGTCACAAACAACCGCGTGATATCGTTCCAATGGTACCAATTAAACAGGGCGTTTTGTATAATAAAACTTATATATTCAGAATCGACGTTTGTTGATCTACATCAATATATAGTTTTTAATTCATAATGTTTTTCGCAATGCAATAATAATAAAGATGGTGTGTTTATCTATACAGGAATCCTTATTTATAGCTCGGAAAAGCTATCTGTGCCCCGAAAAATGGATAATGAGCGTCAAAATAATTATTAGGTATGGAAGCTGTCACTTTGTTTTAAGTCAAGAAGGCAAAAGCAGCAACTCGCTCTAAATGCTATTGTTCTTCTTCTTCATATATTGAAGGAGAGTTGGTAGAGGTCAAAGCGAGATGCTGGAGTTATCCAGACCCTCCACACAGCATCCCCAAAGATCCTCAGGAGACCTTGAGGGAAATTATTTCCCTCAGGGTCTCCTGTGTGGAGTTACTGTAAAAAAAAAAGTCGATGGCAACGGGAGTCACTAAGTTCAGTATACATGTGCCTCCCGAAAACTGATGAAATGTACACTATTTGATGATGTGTTCTGTTGTTTGACGTCCACATTCACACAATTCAGAACCCGTAAGGCCCCATTTGTTATACTGTTACTGCGTCGGTTGCGTTTCGACGTCCACGTCTTCAGAGGAAGAAAGAACTATGTTGTAATAGTTGCAATGCTCTTATTGAAATCGCCTTTCAGTAAAGTTTTACAATTCAGACTCATTCTTAATACTCACCGAAATAACAGTTTTAATTGAATTTCAAGAATAAACTACTATTCACGTAAGCGGAGATGCAAAATAATGCGTAAAAAATCATTTAAAGCTTAGTAAAGTTCGAAGTTTTTTAATGGGGAATTTTTAGATTGGTTTTTTGTTTTTTTTTTCTTTCCAAAGTAAAAACATGAGAATCTATTTTATACATAATACGATATTTATATATTAAATAGGTTCGCAGGTTCTTAGTTTTGGTTTAAAGAAAGAAGAAAAAAGCTAACATGAAAACGAGTCTGAACTGTAAAACTTTATCCAATTCAGAACCCGTAAGGCCTCATTTGTGTCAGAACGGACTGCGACTTCGCCGAATGCGTTTTAGTGGGGTTCCGAGGAAGAGAGAACGATGTCAGTATAATAGTTGCCAAGCTATTATTGTAATGGTTTTTGGATATTATTCATATTTTGTTCTGCGAGTTTTGGCGTCAGAAAACCACGGTTATCTTTGCACATTCTGTATACATCATTAATAAATATTAACTAATTAAGTGAACGTCATATATCACGGAATTTTAATAATATCCATTATCTTGTTGATATGATACTGGTATCTATGGGAATTTCCAAATGTTCACCTGTTATGAAATGATACATCAATGCCTGCGCCGGCCGAAAGTACTCCAGATTAAAAGCTAGGTTAATTCGTATTCCCAGGACGCAAATGATTCTTGTACAGTTATTCCACGACCAACAATGCTTTTTATAACTAAATCTTTAAAAAAATATATTGTTACAGGGAATTGAAATAATAAAAATATTTAAATTGTTTAAAAAATTAATTTTAGAACATTATAGATCATCTCAAGATCTTCAACAAACTATATCCTAATATCCCAATAAAATATACAACCTACGGAAAAATTTGAAATAATATGCAATTAAATTATATAATCACATGCCTACATCTTTGAAACAACAACAAGAGAGAATACCCCATAACATTTAATGAAACTTAATATTTAGATCTGGATAGAAACAAAAGGAACACACTTTTTACATAACCTGTTTAAACCAAATCAAACATAACGTAAAAATATTTATATTAAATACAATATAAATATAGGTTAATAATTTATTTTTATTTCTCTTTAACGTAATTCGAGGCGTTCACGAAAAACTATTATATAGTTCATTAAACTATTATTCAGTACATAGACATTATTCCACATAATAAAATTTTATAATTGTCTGTAAATAAATAAAAAATAATAAAAATAAAAAAAAATAATAAAGAAAAGATTACGACTAGATACGATTTTTATACTAACGGACTCTCGTGAATTAGGCCGTTTGATTTACATATTTTATTTTATTTTTTATTTTTGATATAGCTGAAGAATTTTTATTAAATATTGGTATCTGAGCTGCATCTTTAAATTGACCGATTGAAGCTCAAACGCAATTTAAAAAAACATTGGATATTTCTGAAAACATATTCAATACTTCCTCATCATCCGGGAGGGAAATATTTTCTCGGCATCTCCCTAATAAGACAAATTTACTTGGCCGTTCCTAGGTTCTGCCGCCCGAGTGCGTCGCAAGGATGGCACATAGGAATGCGGCGCTCCTGTCTCGAGGCCTCATGGTAGATATCACGAATTTATTTCCTTTGGTAATTTTATTTATTTCAGAGATAACTGATAACCTTGCAAGGGAGCGTCATCGTTACAGGGTGACATCTCCGGTGTTTACTTCCGAGAGACGAATGAAGGTCATTTTGAACAATGCACTTTAGTCAATGTTTGAGAGGACATCCGTATCAGAGGGCGGCTTTTCGTTGTTCATTATTTTATTATTATTTATAAAACACAAATTAAGTTCCGCTACGTTAACTATTTTGACTTGTCAAAAGGTGCTTATATCTTATTAGTTACATATACGAGTATACATATTATTATAATGATCACCTTAATATCTACACTTTATTTCAATATCTACACAGTTTCTTTTAATACCTTTTCATACTTCTATTTTAATTAATATTTACATTATTCTTATTATTCAAAGTCTTTCTTTCTGATTTTTTCAAGATATATTTAATGTTGTTCAATTAAGTATTTGGTATGGAAAAAGAAGCGGGGGTATCAAGTGAACCAAATACTTAAGTCAGGCCATGTTAAGTCAGAATAACATGAAAGCATATATGAGACGATCTATAAATGTGAATGAAGCAAGGAGTGTGTGCCAATACCAATGAGTTATTTGGCTGTCCGCCCTCTCAGCCTACCCCTGCGGAGAAACGGCGCGATGGTTAGTTAGTTATTTATCTTACGATAGATTCTGCCAGCGACATAATTATAAACATTTTTACTTATACATTCTGCCAGCAATTGATCTTAGTCTTATCAAGTTTAAAAAAAATGTTTTTCCAGTTAAAATAGCAATCTACAGTAATATTCGTTTAAAAGGTGTACTGCTTATTCCGTGAGAAGGAAAATGAGAATGAATTACAGAGGTCGGTTCAGATTTCAGCTGTCATCATTTTTGGAAAGACTGTTCAAATGATTGGATATTTAGTGAAATTTTGCTTGATAAACATATAGCATAACAATGTTTTTTTGATCAGAAATTTAGAAAAGGAAATGACTAGGTTGTTCTTTGTGTAGTATTTTGATTGGAGGTCAGTGTATCAAGTGCGGTATCCGTAGATGTGATCGCATGCACGTATTTTGCGGTCGCCCTAGTTCGATCATATGGCCATTGTTAATATTTACTCCATTGTCAGAAAATATAACATTATGAATAGTAAACACATTTCCAGAACACACGAGTTTGGCGTTATATTCTAACTGCATAGCCAACTGGGGAAACAACGTAATGGTAAAACAGTTCAAATAAAAAAAACGCTTATGTTCACTTGACTATATTGCTTATTAAGTGTTTTTGTAATGAATGAATTAAAAAATATACTTTGTCTTCACCACTTATATATAGACATGTCATGAAAACATTATTATTATACATTATTATTTATAAAATATTCATATATTCCTGATGAAGAAACAATCGCTTTCGAAACATGTAGATACGAGGTGTGTTCAAAAGAAAAGGTGAATTTTAAATTTTCGCGGGCTGTGTACATTCGACTATCGTTTTTTTTGTTATGTTGGTAAACATATGTTTATCATATGTTAGCATTATCAGCCATTTCGGATCAGTGGTTTGTTTTTGACAACTGGAAAGGTTAACATATGATAAACATATCTGTACCAACATAACGAAAAAAAAATCGATAATCGAACCTACACAGCCCGCGCAAATTTCAAATTTCACCTTTTCTTTTGAACACACCTCGTATATATGTATATTTATAAAGTGGTCAAAACAAAGTGTATTTTTTAATTATTTTATTTTATTGAAGAAATTACAATTGTTTTTGCATTTAATTAGTAAAACTTTTTTAGAAATTTAAAGTAAATCCAATTTAATAATGTTGAAATTAAGTACTGCGAGTATTTTAGTTTTAATTATTGTGATAGCTATTTCGGAGTTCAAGGCCATTTTCAAACTGCGGTCGATCCACATTACGACGACTTACTTATACGATTTTATTTACCCCCACCCAATTCTAATTTTGACGGTGTTTAAAATAATTATTTAATACCGGTAAAACTGATTTAGTTAGAAAATAATAAAATTTCTACATTTTGTGTGGTTTTTACATTTATAATGCGTTTCCCCTAATTTAAATGACAATGTTTTCTTAAATGTGTTATATCGTTTTGGTAGTGTGAACATATTGAGAAGTGGTGAATAAATACTTTTCTCTACTTTATTAATTAATGTTATATTAGGATCATTCGTTCGTTTATTAATTTCCAATTGTTTAAGTCAATTTAATCTAAGACCGTTTTTTCTACATGTAAGGGTTTAGGCTCATCGTTGTCAACCAGGACGTGATTTTTCACTAAGAGATGTTCTGCAAATTTTGAAAATACAATGTTATAATAATAAAAGCACTTTTTCAAAATTTGCAGAACATCTTTTAGTGAAAAATCTATATATAATTTAAAATGTGTCATTTTTTCATGATCATCGGCGCTACAGCCCTTGAATATATCTGATCATCTCTTGGAAACGCCTCCATTTCAGCCAGTTTCTTACTGACTCCATCCAGTCCTTTCTTAGGTATGACTATTATCCACACCATTCAGCCAGGTAAAAAATATAAATATTATTTAGAATAATCGTAATAATTAAAAAAAATCATTTATTATTTGAAACACAAATTATTTAACAAAAAAAATGTAAGGAAACTTTGACTGGCCAACTTAGAACAAATCCAGTTTTTTTAGAGTCAAATTGACAAGTTTTGTTCATAGTAAGTGTTATACGGCCCCCATGGTCGAGGGATAAGGCTCTCGACTACGAATCCGAAGGTCGCGAGTTCGAATCCCGGCGTGCGCAAGTAAATTTTGTTTAATTAATTTGTGCTGTTTCACAATTAATTCATTTAAAATAAAAGTGCTTTTGCGCACGTTCCAGAGTGGAAGATACTCTCAGTATCGCCCTGGTGAAAGAACACCATTCAGAATTGAATCGTTACTTGAAAAGGCTTTTAGCCGTGTTTGGTGACCAGATCTGAATAGCGAGGTATTTCCCTATTTCCCTATCTTCCCCTTCTACTTCCCCTCCCCAATACCTTCTGCCTCACAACATTCCCCAATTGAGAATGCAATAGTCTCACTGGCTCCAGACGGTTGGGGCACTCTTGTACGGTAGTCATATAAAAAAAAATACAAATATAGAAGGAAAAATATAGTATTGTCATGGTATGATAAAATGTAGAGAGACAAAGAAAGTTAAAATAAATAAGTATAAAGGCATATGAAAAATAATACAGATAAATCAATCATGTGTACTAGAAAATTTAAGTAGAGTATAATAATTAAATATCTATAAAGATATATGAAAAAAACAAATAGTATAGAGCAATAAATTATGGATGAGAATTATTTATTTTTGATAGGTACTGGTTAGTTTTATGAGTGAATAGTAACATTCCACTTCAAGATGACCTTGCAAACCTCTCGGCTAGTCGCCTGGAGTTCAGGAAACCTTTTTGGACTGAAGGCGAAAGACTGTTTCCATCACGATACTCTGGAGATACCCTGGAGAGTCGTGGCGAACTCAGTTGCAGACCTCGAACATGAAAAACATGCACCTTATTGTAGACCTTATTATTAAATTGCCTGGGTTCTCTCTCCCTCGGAAGACGTGGACCTCAACCGCATCCGGTGCAGTCACACCCGTTGTGCGTATATGATGCATAAATGGGGCCTAAAGGATTCCAAACTTTGTGAATGTGGATATATCCAAACAACAGAACACATGGTAGAAGAATGTCTCCTTCATAAATAACTCCCGATGCCGTCGACTGGCTGAATGAATTCAGCATCCCACAATGACCTCCACCAACTCTCCTCCACCATACGAATAAGAAGAAGTGCTATGAGGAAAAAAAAAAAAAATTTGATTACGAAAATCGAAACATTCACCAAAAAATAATATATTTATTTATTAAGTAAGATTTGATTACGTATTACTGGGCTTTAAGAGTCGAAGACGAAACTCGAAAGGTTGCAGCAAATAGTTAAAACACTTTAAATACTGGGTGTGTGAGTATATATGTGTATGTTCAGTGTATGTGTGTATATGTGTGTATATATACATACATAAGGATGTGTCTTTATGTGTTTATGTGTGTGTATATATATACATACATAAGGATGTGTGTATGTGTGTGTTCATATGTGTATGCGTACATATGTGTATATATGGGTACATATATGTGTATATTATATGCGTATGTGTTTGCGTGTGTATGTATGTGTGCACCTATATGCACATGTGCCGATGCTTGCACATATAAAAAAAATGTATATTTTTGTGATCTAATCCCCACGCATGTCTTTTTAGTCTTTTTATCTTCTACTTTCTTTTATAATTTTTCCAATTGTCAGCATGTTAATATAATAAATACATATGTTTACACTAGACTTCATACGAAGTAACTATACTCCATTGGTCTAATGGTGTTTTCGAGTACTCAGTCCAAGAGAATTACTTATATTCCTATTTACCTTCTACCGCCCAGACTACCTTCTTTAATTTCAATAAAAATTATTACTTAATTGATAAACTAAAGTTTTTAAGACAAGATTTTTGTGCATAGCGCAAAGGGTGACAATTATTTCTATAAACAATAATTATTAGCCTGAAACACTCATCCAAATTGAAAAAACCTTCCGAGAAAAGATAAATGTCGCCGACAGGACTCAAACCTGCACCCTTCTGATTGCGGGTCAGATGCTCTACCGTTTTAGTTTATTAGTAAATTAATAAATATTTGACAAGTCAAAACATTTTTCACCAATAAAATGTAGACATAATTTGTCTCGACGCCATCTATTGAGGGATTTAGCCGTTACAAGCCTTCCTTATACTAATAAAGTTGGTTGTTTACAGGTGAAAAATAATAAAAAAACAGTAATTATTGAATGAAACACTAGTATATATTGATTAACTTGGCGGGTTTGCGATGGCCGACGTAGCTCAACGGTAGAGCATCTGACCGGCAATCAGAAGGGTGCAGGTTCGAGTCCTGTCGGCGACATTTATCTTTTCTCGGAAGGTTTTTTTTCAATTTCGATGAGTGTTTCAGGCTAATAATTATTGTTTATAAAAATAAAAATTATTACGCTTTTGTGTGCTTTACCACTGACAGCACGAGCAATAATCATACAGGTATTTATATTATTATAAATAGGTATATTAGTTGTAAGACTCTAGTTTTAAGCCATAGTTGTACGTCATTTTGTAAGTGACTTCCTATAAGCCATAGATGTAAGTCGCTAATTATAAGTCTCAGTAGTTAGTCCCAAGCCATAAGTCTTACTTATAAGCCATTAGTAATAAAGTTTAACTGTAAGGTATTGGTTGTATAATAATAATAATAGTTGGATGACTTGTATAGCGCCGTTTTTGTGAAAAATCACCTCAAGGGCGTATATGTTATTTAATTAATTGTAAAGCGCCCTTGAGGTGATTTTCTCGCGAAAACGGCGCTATAGAAGTAATCCAATTATTATTATTATTATTGGTCACCATGAAACAGGCAGCTGCCTAGTATGGTGATCTACTGTATATACTCCATGTAAATGTCTCCATTAAATATCATGTATCTTATAAATAAATAAATAAAATAAATACTTAAATTCAGTATAAAAAGTAACTTGCCTAAATGGTTTACAACCAAATTTTTGTCCTTTATTCTTTCCTTGCTTAGGTGTCTTGTGTTTTGACCAGCGGAGGGTTCCAGTTTTATAAATATTATTATTGGCGGTCCTTCAAGCAATTACAATAGCTCCTCAAATTATATGACTCCAACGAACAGCAAAAGAATCTTCTTTTCATAATTTTTGCCATCCACGTATTCTTCTTTTTATTCTTCATGCATATTCTGGGAGCACTGTGGGAACTCCGTTGAATGGAGTTAGTAAATCATTATTTTAAAGTTTATCATAGTAAAGCGCACTTGAGGTGAAATGGCACAAGCCCTGTGTTATTACCATATAAGCCTGCCTCAACATTTTCCACTTTTGCGATTTTTGGAGGCCTTTACCCATCTGAAGTCACCAGTTCGTATTAATAATGGATTTTTATCGTAACTTTTACGGTCGGTAGTTAATTATTACAAACAATATTGCCCATTTCTGGCAATGGGAGTTGAGGATAATCCTTTATTATAGCATAAAGGTTAATCCGCAATAACAATACCGGATAATAATATGAGATACATAATATCATTATGTTTATTAGGTATCAGTATTGGAAAGACTAAATAAATTAAAATCCCACTTTGTAAATGAACCACTTTATTAAATTTAATAATGTTAGTATTTTAGTTTTCATTATTGTGACAGCTGTTTCGACGCTCAAAGCCATTTTTATACTATCCCTCTCAAACTAGGGCAACTAGAGATTAAAAAACGAACTAATGATCTTAATGTAACGTTAATAAATAAAATAAGAAAAATTATCTATTCACCGCTTCTTAGAATTTTCATAGAATAAAAGCAATATAATTCTTTGAAATAATTCACGGATTTATCACATATTTAAATTCATTGCCTTAATAGCAGTCACGTTATTGTAAAACAATTTAGAAAACCTGTCGCCGTTAAAGTGGGGAGAAAATAATTTCAAATGAAAGTACTTCACAGAAGAGAAAATTTTAATTTTAATTCGTGTTTACCCAAAATATTAATAAACCATTTCAAACATTATAAATATTACAATTGGGTGGGGGAAAATAAAATCATAAAAAACATGTCGTCGCAACGTGGCCTAACCACGGATTGAAAATGACCTTGAACGTCAAAACAGCTGTCACAATAATAAAAACTAAAATACTTGGAGAACTTAATAATAATAATATGTAATTTCTTCAAACGATTGGTAACTTGCTTCATTATTTATTAAATAATTGAAAATGTACGTGTAGCAATGCTATCATTCCTCAGTATTCATATATTCTTGAGGATGATAGCATTGATATCGAAAGATGTAGAGATATTTATTTATTTTTATAAAAGTGGTGTAAACAAAGTACATTTTTAATTATTTAATTAATAATAATATAATTAATTTTATTTTATTTTAATATTAAAAAATAAGTAAATTAGAGTTCTACAAAATAAATACAATAACAATTAATGTAATCCATGAATGGTACCTACTTAAAGCAATTAACAAAAAAATTGAAACTTTTCATAGTAAATAAGTATAAATATTTGTAAATGTTAATAATTATCATCGAAAATTTCAGCTAAACCTCGAAAGTAGAATTTTTTTTAATTCTAAATTTTAATCCTAAATTGGGAAAAGAAAAATATTAACATTTAAAATAAATACCAACTCTTCTTTTGCCACTAACCTTCTAATAAATATAATATCAATGACAAATAGGATTTAAATGGTAACTGCAATATCATGCAATGTGCAGTGTTTTCTAATATTGTGTTCTGTGCGTGCAAAATCATATCTTCTCAAGCTAAAACTTTATAATAAAACTTGTTAATCTGTAGTGACCTGGCAAGTATGTTTCTGTATCTGTTTGTACATAATAAGATCAACCCTAGCAAGTAACATTTGTATAGCGCCCTTGAGGTGATTTTTCACAAAACGGCGCTATACAAATCATCCAATTATTATTATTACAGATATTAAACATTCTATCGGGTTTTGCTTAGCTCAAGCTTCATCGGGGCCAATATCAAGTGATTTAACACATCCCCAAGTTTTTGTTTTCTTCGAAGAAAGTAAATACACTCAAATACAAATATAATTGCTGATGTTTTTATCAATTGAGGTTAGAGGAAGGTATTTAATACGTAAAATAAGTAGGTATCACTGAGAACATTACGTTTTAAGCAAATATTCAGGTGGGAGGTCGTTAACCTGATAAGGTCTCTTTTCTCAACGTTAGTTTTGCTATATTGTCATCATAATTTTTAGTCAAGTATCTGAAAATGGACGAAATATTTATTTAAAAAAAATTATTCATTCACAATCTAAGCATCCCTTTCTTAATCTTACTCATTAAGCTTACATCAGCCTTGCATTCTTTACGAATCTTAAGATTTTTCACGCAGTCATACATTGTAAGGTAGAAATATAAAAATATGTTTTTCCACGAAAGATGCATAATGATTTTGCGGTGTCATTATTAATATAATAAATAACAATAACTATAAATTAATTAAAAATTACTCTGTAATCACCATTTTATTAATATATACGTATAAATAAACTCGGTTTACCTATTGAAACTATAAATTACAATCACTTAATGAGAGAAGTAAAATTATTAAAACTATCAGATATCAGAAGAATTGTTTTTTATTTAACTTTTATTTTCAAAATTGTTAATGGTTTTATAGACAGCTTTGATATCGTCAGACTAATTACATTTAATATTCCAACTAGAACCACCCGATCTAAAATTTTGTTTAACTGTAACAATAACTTCAGAACTGAGTCTTTCAAATATTCATTGGTACCTCGACTTCACACAATAGGTAATACATATTCAGATATAGTAGATATTTTCAACTGCTCTGAATACAAATACAAATAAACGATTATTATAATAAACGATAATTAGAGTATTAACGAGGGTGTAGAACTCAAAAATTCAATTCATTTAACGATATTTATAACTAGTGTTGGACATTCCATGTGATTATCGAATGTGTCGAATTAATCGCACGGATACTTTCGAAACATGATTTTTTTATATAATACGCACAAGAGCCTTAACTGTCTGGAGCCAGTGGGACTATGGCATCCCCAATTGGGGTATGTTGTGAGGATGGTGGTAGTGAGAGAGGAAAGGGAATCTGGCTATTCAGATATAGTCACCAAACACTGCTGAAGCCATTTCAAACAACATTTCTTTCATCAGGGCGATACTGAGAGTATTTACTACCCTGATTATTAATTCATTGGAAAGAATTGGATACCTACCTACCTTGTTATCTAAAAAGCTACAATATCTTAAGAATATAGTAGAAAATATTATGGTTTGTTTCTGAAGCAGAGAAACTCTCGAGTTATGAGCTAAATATATATATAATAATATAATCCTGTATTTGTTCCTGTATAATTATTAATAAATGTGTCTAGAGTATAAGTAACAGTGAATGTGAGGCATGTTTCGATTTTTCGCCTCTAAACTTATTACTTAGGATGGTACTTACACTATGTAATTCCTGTATTTATTCGATTTATTATCTTTGTATCGACTGTGATGTGCTTTGCACCTGTTTATTATAACTAACTTTATATGTAAAAGCCCATATAGGACGTTTATTATACAATAAATAAATGTGTTTCGAAAGCGAAGCTTTCCCCATCAGGACATACATAATACTAAAAAAATAATAAAATCAAGTATAGACCAATGACATAGAACATAGATATATAAAACAATAATGTTAGAATATACAATTTTTTTATTTATAGTTTGCCTATTCTTACATTATTGTGTTATATGCTTTTCATTTGTCTATACTTGACATTATTTTTTTTGTATTCTGTATGTCCTGATGAGGAAAGCTTCACTTTCGAAATATGTTGATGTGTATGTATTAATAAAGTGGTGATTACAAAGTAATTTTTCATTCGTTTATAGTTATTGTTATTTATTATATTAATAATGACACCACAAAATCATTATACATGTTTCGTGGAAAAACATATTTTTATATTTATACCTTACAATGTATGACCGTGTAAAAAAATATTTAGATTCGTAAAGAATACAAGGCTGATCTAAGCGTAATGAGTAAGATTAAGAAAGGGACGCTTAGATGAATTGGGTATGTGGACCGAATGATCGAAGTAAGGAGTGCAAGAATAATTTATGACGCGAATGTGGATGGAAGAAGAAGCTGGGGAAACCCGAGTAACACATGGCACGATTAAGTGAATCAAATACTTGAGTCGGGCCATGTGAGAAGTCGGAATAACAGAAGAAAATGTATGAGGCGATGTATGGATGAGCAAAAAGTGTACGCCAAGATCGAGTTGTTTGGCGGTCCGTCCTTTCTGCCTACCCCTGCCGAGAAACGGCGTGATGGTTAGTTAGTTAGTTAGTTACCTTACAAATCTTCTTAAAATATCAACATTATATAGTAAATAATAAAAAAATAAAAATAAATTAATGCGCTTGGTGTGTAGGTGGAAACACAGGTGGGGCGCCGCTGTGCGTAGATGTGATTGACACTATTAAGGGTGAACGATGTTAGCAACACTTTTGTATGCACGGTTTTATATTAAGAATGGTTCATGGCCTGTCTCACTTGTTCCTATTGTATATACGAGTAAAGGTGTTTTTTTTAGAGGTATACAAATTCAAAATGAAAAAAAAACACATTAAAATAATGTTAATGTCTGTGATATTGGGTTTATTTAATATGTATTTTATGCCATTCCGACTTCCAAATGGTCCAACTTCTCTGGTTTATCAGCATAGACTAGTGACTTCACATACCCTCAAATAAAGTAATCTAATGGTGCGAGATCACACGATCGTGGAGGCCATTTCACAGGTGTTTAAAAACCAAACCTCTACAAAAACACCCTATACATAACAGAATATTGACAAACGCGGCCAAAGCGTTATTACGCAGTGTGCGGTTGGTAGATATCTGCTCCCTGCATTGTTTACATTATATCGCGACTGTAGGTGAAATAAAACAGGTCAAACCAATGAAAATTCTTCAGCCTGATTAGCCGCGTCACCCGGCGTTGATCGGGAAACCAGGCATTATACATTAAACGTGTAATTAGTTGGACTGCTAATGTTGTCGGTTGGATGTTTATATCGCATAGGCGAGATAACGACATAACAATAACAAGCGTATCTTTAAGTACGGAATATTGTTTTTCATTCACGAAGGACGAACTCCCAAAGGTCGCGTCTTCAAAACCAGGTATGTACAAAATTTAAAAAAATACATTATTTCTGTTTTTCAACATGTAACTAAAAAAAATTTTTGGGGAATGTTCCAGAGTGGTATTTCGGCCGACGAATCGCTAGAAATCGGAGCGTTTTCCGCGTTTACCTCGCCGTGTGCCAGCTGAGAGAAATTTTATAATTACTCACTTATTTTTTGTAAACGGTAACGTTTTACCAGAAAATGTGTTTATGTATACAAATTGTATGTAGGTATATTTAATATGTTATTAAGTATTTGGTGCATCCTCTTCGGGCTGCATCGCTGAGTTTCGTCTTAGGCTCATAAAGCTGAGTGATACGCAACTCAATATTATCAATATTAATCAATAATATTATCTGGTTTTTATTGCTCAATTTTAAACACATTTTTTTCCTCATAGCACCAACCAGTACCTATCAAACACATATACATAATCTCTTTATACTTAATTATTATACTTTTTTCTAGATATATTACATTATCATACTATGTCAACAGTAGCTTTTTCCCTTCTGTTTTTGTATAATGGCACTTAATACGAACTAAACTTTTCAATTTGATTGTCCTAAAAAGAAATTTGTTCCTATTTGGGAAGTCAAAGCTTTCTTAGATGTTGATGTTAAATAATGTGTGTTTCAAATAAATAAATAATATTATTATATATCATAAGTAGGTTCCCTAGGGCCTAGAATAGCTTGGTATTCCTAGAGAAATTATTTCTCAGGTTACAGAAAAAGTTAAATAAAGAAATACGTAAATATTTGTATATTTTCCATGCTCTTGTGTTGTTTGCCGTTGTTTAAGTATTTTGGCATTCAAAAATTGGCGTTCAATTGAATAATGTAGATGTGCCATATGGCGCTTTGGCGTTCCACAAGTTAATATCGCCCTGGTGAAAGACCACCATTCAGAATCGAAACGGTGCTTGAAATGGCTTTAGCCGCGTTTAGTAACCAGATCTGAAAATCCACGTTCATTCTAACTTTCCCCTACTCCATCTCTTTCCCTTCAACCTCGCAACATACCCCAATTGAGCATGCCTTAAACCGATTAGATAAGGACAGTTTGAACTAATGTGCGGTGTGTACATAAAAAAAGGTTCGTTCTTCCCAATTTCACAATGTGAGAACACCGATTCAACTGACGGGTTGGTTGACATAAATTGCCACCGGATAATAAGCCCACCCATAATATGTATTAATTATATATTGATGTAATAAAATAAGTTATTTTAGTTATTTATTTATTTGGGAAACCAACGGTTCTACAGTATAATATATTATAGTACATTCATAATACGTACTACCACAAATTGATGCACGAGTATAAAATGTATCGAGAGCATCTCCTGCCCCGATCCTATCTTCCTCTTCCTCTCCCCCTTCCTTCTTATTTTTTTTTCTAATAAAACATCTGTGCTTAACCACTCTTAGTATAAGAAACTTTGTTGGCTTACATTTTGTTAAACTTCCTTTTGTATATAAATTTGTATTAAAAGCCGTTTGTTTCCTACAAATAAATAATATAAGTTTTTGCCTTTGAAAAATTATTATTATTTAAGAAATATATACATGCCAGTTGAATAATATTTGCATTTCGGTAATTGCTCAAATTTTCTAGGGAAAACAAATTTAGAAATAAATCAATTAAAAATTACTATGTATTCACCACTTTATTAATATAAACATATCAAAATATGATGTGTCGATATGTTTATAGTGAATACAAAGCTATTTTTAATTAATTTATTAATGATGACGCCACAAAGTGAATACCGATCTTTTGAAGAAATTATAAATCAAATTTAGTTCTTAACTCATCCAATGATAAATTGCTAATATTTGTATACACGACAAATAATATAATCTGTCAACAGAGATTCAGAAAATAAATGCTTTTTATGGCTTACCGCTTCCGGAAGTTGCTATAATTTGGTTTGGGTTTCAGCCGGTGACTTCAATTATTATTACATAATTTCGGCAGTGGTACAATGCTTCGGAAAATCTAATCGACTCCACCAATATTTGCAATAATGCATCGGAGGGAGCCTAAGTAAAAATCAAATGAATCCAAAATTTTAAATCTTAATGTTTGTTTAACGTCATGTTAAGTTATATGAAACATAAATCGTGTTACAAAAAAATCTATTGTCCAGAAATATTTGCTTATTAGATATTAACTAACTCTTTAATTTAAAAAATATATCATTCAGTTTAGATGGTAATTTTCCACAAATCCTAAATTAAGTTATGTATGAAACAGCTAACGCAGCCGTTCCCCTTAAGTTTCAACATGTGGACAAAGACTTTAATATCTATTTTTACTTTGCAATGCTGCAGAAAAGACACATTTGAGGCGTATGCGTGGTAAAAATATGTGCGACCGTGCCAAAAATGTGCAATCATATGCATAATGGATAAGTTTAAGAAGGGGACGCTTATATTTTTGGACATGTAGATCGAATGGACGAAGAAAGCTGTGTAAGAATAATGTATTACACAAAAGTGAATGGTAGAAGAAGTCGGGTCGCAAATCAAATAATTGAGTTGGATTATCAACAGAAGAGTATGTATGAATGGGAATGAAGCAAGGAATGCGTGCCGAGACAGAGTTATGTAGCGGTTTCTTCTCCCTGTCCACTCTTGAGGACAAACGGCGTGATTGTTAGTTAGTTTAGTTTGAACAATTCTGTGAGAAAACGGACTATTGTCATTTCTGCTCCAGTCACCTCATTAGTGTACGGGGAATGATTGAGCTAATTGCACGTGATTTCACCTTCACGCTAAACGTTACCCCGCGCCCCGTGGAGATAAGCTATCGCAGTACTTATCGCGGTTTAGCTCTGTGCTCCGAGCTCTGTGCTCTGTACTCGGTGCTCTGTTGCCAAGGTAATGATCAAATCGGTACTGGCGATAGCTCATAACCACCTACCTGCCCGCTACCTCGCTACCTGCTACTTTGTTACCTTCCACCTTACCTTGCTACTTTGCTTCTCCCTGCACATTCACATTTGTTTATAAGAAGCTATTTTAAACACCTGTGTTCTCCTAACATTGCCATCTCTACGGACTCGAAAAAAACTGATGTCGCAAAATTGAATACTTACTTACCTGAATTAAATAAAAAAAACAAGTCCCAAAAAATCAAAATTTAAAATAAATATGTGGAAATGGTCCTTGTGTATTCGCCAATACCCTAAATAGAGGCTTGAGTGCAACAAAAATAATTTGTCGCCATACAGGATGAAGGAAAAACGAACAAGCCGTATGGGCCAGGTGTGTTTTCCCATAAAAATCACATTAGTCGTGTTTAATAATAAAATGACTAAACTACTAATAGCTAAATGACCGAGTTGGCTACGCATCGTTCTTTTTAGTAACTTCTCATGATGCACATAGGTCCTTTTTGTGAAATGAGTAGAGTATTAATATGTTTTCCTAACAAATATATTATTGACCCGTCAGTGGCTGTGTTGGCATAGCGTCTGGGTCTCACCCAGGCGTCGTGAGTTCAGTTCCTCGGCTGGCTATGTCATCCATCACGACACAAGCAATATCTTCCTCTTACTGTGATGGTATTAGAAGATTTTCAAATATTGTCACACTATTTGTAATCAGGGAATATTTGTCTTTCTTTTTAAAAGTTAATTAAACAAGTTACAAATTTGCAACCTCTGTAAGCGACTTCGAGCCATTGTAGGAAGACTCCACAAGGTAAAATTATATGTGCCTATAAAAACTATGAAACTAATTTATTTGTCTCTAGCAGAATCGACTATAAGGTATGGTATAACTTCTTGGGGACACTCCTGTAAGACCAACATAAAACATTTACAGCTGATTCAAAACGCCATGGTAAAATTCTTAGTAAGTAAAACAGTTTTTAAGCAAAAGCGAGACATTGATATCATGTACAAATCAATTAATGTATTACCTGTTCGTGATCTTTTGTGGCATAAAATTCTACTGCAACATATATCTGAAAGTCCGTATAAGGCAGTGGTGAATCATGTACACAATACACGTTTCACACAAAATATAGAAATGATAGTGCCAATATTTCAAAATAAATATGGTCAACGAACCCTTGAATACATTGTACCATTTATATTTAACAAATTGCCGTACGAATTTAAAAACAATTGTCCTATGATGAAATTCTCACTGATGTTAAAGTGTTGGCTTTTGGAAAGTAACCTTGTGTATTGATGGTAACAAATATGACGGTCTCCTTGGTTGTATAGCTCCTAGATATCTGGTGTATTTACTGTTACGGTGTTACTATTATATTTAAGTCTATCCTCATTGTAACCAACCTGTACTGCTGTTTTATGTATATATCTTTTAAATTTTTATTTCTTAATCTATTTAATACTTACAGATGCTTTGATATTTCTGATATTTACGTAATAGTTATATTTTTGTAATATTAATGTTTTTATAATGTTGATATTTTTAAAAGTATTGATGTTTTCATAATATTGATATTTTTATAATATTAATACTTTTATAATATTGGTACTTTTATAATTTTGATATTTTTTATGATATTGACATTTTTATAATATTATTTAAATCGGTGTTATAAAATTGGACTCTAGTATCTCAATAACAAAACTGTAATGCTTTTACCATTATTTTTTCTCTTTAATTTTTTTTTCTCAACTTATGTACAGCACAAGATGCATGCGCCTAAATATAATAATTTTGCCCTACATTTGTATGATGATTGTAATTTATTGTTGTATTATATTATATTGTTGAAATAAACTCCTGCTGACAAGCTACTTGCAGTGGCTTAGCGGGTATAAGTTCCCACTGTATATAATTAATATTATACAATAAAAATAAATTAATTCAATAAAAACTCTATATCTCAGTTCAAAAAAATTGGCACTTAGTGCTTTATTAATTCACGTATTCGATTTACCCAAAATACTTCTCCACTCTAGGACTTACAACCTGATGAAATTAATTTTTGGTTTAAAAAAGAATTTTAATTTCTGAAAAAGTTTGAATTTCACCCAAATGTTTCACATACTCCGGTTATACCAGACTATCTTCTTCGCACCTTTTAGATAAGGTACAGTATAACATTATATAGTAGACATAAATTGAGGGTGGTGTGATCATTTGAAAGGTTTTAAATGACAATACCAAGATTAATAGGAAGACGAATGTAAGTTTAAAAAAGCGTTATTGTTCAGGTGCACATTTTGGCCAAATTACGAAAATAATAAGTTGCACTTTATAAAAGGAAATGATTCCATATCATATTCTTAGATAATTTTATGATTTCCTTTTTTTATTATTTAATGCTTTGCAAGAAAGATAATCAGATGGAAAGGCGTTTTTATGTATTTCTGAAATTTATGATTACCTTTGATGTATAAATAAAATACACATATCAAAATAATAAAAATAATAATTATCATATTTTTTCCGTGGATGTTATGATTCATTCACAAATAATAAACTATCAAACTCGAATATGTTGCGTAACCTCAAATTTGAATGTACATGTGTGTAATTGTTTCAAAATCGGGATAAATCTTCACATTTTTATAGCGCCGTTTTTGTGAAAAATCACCTCAAGGGCGCTATCCTTATATATAAAAATTATTGTTTGTCAGTCTGTCTGTCCTCGATTTTATCGAAAATAACTAGACCGGTTTTGCTGAAAATAGTACAGTTTATTCTTATTAGTGTTGGAAAGGTTTAGAGCGTAGTTGGAGTGAAATCCAATATGTAAAATTGTTGCTATAACGTTATAAATTAGTATGAATAACATTGAAACCGCCATGTTATATTGAGGTGAGCCCATAGATATACCACTCTGGTTATCCACAGATTACATGTTCAAAAGAAGAAGGTTTGTTTGGGTAGAATTTTTTTCAAAATGGAAAATTTGAAACAATAAATGTTAATTTTTATCATCATTTATTTGAAATAAAATTTTCAAATAAATGTTTCTTTGTTAAGAGATAGTAATAGTCGTAACATGGCATTACTTTCACTGTCAAATCAATTACGCGACAAGCAAGAATTCACAACTTCATTACTTTATTATATAACAACAACAACAAAAAAACACGATCAAGGCCGGGTACACATCAGCTAGTTATTAAAAAAATCATTTCTAAACATATTCTAAGTTGGATACGAGCTTCCTCGCTCGAAATTCTGCTAAACAATGCTTGAAAACGTCAAAAATCTTGGTGTTCCAATAGAAATGAATATTTTTAGTTCCAAATGATTACTATATTCTGCTAGGCTTTATGTAATGCATTTGCAATGCAGTAGGTTTTAATAGCACCGATAACGTCTATAGTCCTCACACTTTCATTGTGATCGGAATCTAGATTTAAAAAAAAAACGTTCCGGGTAAGTATGGGAGTAGGAGAAAATATAAAAATTTCCCCACCTTTCCCTGCCCCAATTCTTTCCCCTCCCTAGTCACATCAGTCTCACGACACTTCCCAATTGGGGATTCTATATCCTCACTAACTCCATTATTCGTACTCATACTGAGACTGCATTAAACGTAAAATCCACTGAAAACTTGTTCATTCCGGTTTCGTAACCTTTAATCTTAGCATCGAATGATTTTTATCAATAGATTAATCGACATATAATGGTCGTATTAAAGTCATAATTATCTGAAAATATTATCATTAGAATAATCATGTATGTTTGTGCATACCACTTTATTTTGGTTTAACTAAATTTAGATTCAATAGTAGCCATCTACACCTCAGTGGTGTGCATTGCTCTATGACTAAAGGTAGGCTGTGTGTAGTTTTTCATGTTCGGGTACGAAATGTGTATTGAATATTTGAAAATGACTTTTTTATGTGACTATAGACTATGGCATCCCCAATTGGTGTGTGTTGTGAGGCTGTAGGAATCGAGGAGGGGAAGGAGATGGGGAAGAAGGAACGTGAGGAATACCTGCCTTTCAGATCTGGTCGCCAAATGGTGGTCTTTCACTAGGGTGATACTGACAGTATCTACCACTCTGGAACGTGCTGCAAATATACTACATATTATTTTAAATGAATAAATTGTGAAATTCATGAATAAATATCTAGTACGGATTAGAAGTAATTTATTTATTTTTGTTTTACGTCATGAAGTATAGGCCATTAAATTGATTTTTCGCGATTTTAGAGACACCTTTAACGATTATTTGGGGGCTAACAGTGATTTAAAAAAAAGCCTTTATTTACTGCACGCCACTGCTACACCCATATTAAATAATCTTTTGATGAATTCAAAATAAATATCGTATTATTTAATTCTCCTGTCGATTTTACTTTTTTTTATCATTTTCAAAATATTGCAAAAAAGACGTGGTCGATAACCTAGTGGGTTCGGAACTCAAAGTTGATACTTATTTACTTCATTTTTGATAGGCTTTATAGTACTTTCTTTTATTTTTACATTGACAACCATTTTAGAAACAATTTGTGTTTATTAATTAGTTGTGAAAGTTTATGCAATTTCTGCAACAACTTTACCTCTATTTAACAACATTTTGCGTTGATTTATATTTGTTTTTGGTAAACGTTTATCTGTTTTTTTAATTTATTTTATTTCACTATTTTTCTACTAGCGTTACGTAAGATAACTGGTCTTTATTTCCTCTTTGCAACGCTTCATTAATTTTTATAGATCGATCTTTTACGGTAAATTATTCCAACACGAGAATTTATTGTATTTTTAAATCCATACCAAATAACAAGAGAATATTTATCAATTAGTGTAATATTCCTTTTTGACTAGTTGTGTATATAATCCTACTATATTTCATAGATCATTAGTTAAATAGTATAATTCACTGTATACCCACTAATAAATAAATTACGTTAAAGTTAACGTAATGGGCTACGCACCTGCATATTTGCAGGTCAACACACAAGACCAAGGATATAAAAAATTTCGTATGTCGGTACAGTAATAAAAATAATAATAATAAATAGATTATTTCTATAGCGCCGTTTTCGTGAGAAAATTACCTTAAGGGCGCTTTACAACATAATTTATCTAACCTATACCTTATCACTTAGACTTATATCTAATAATTTACATCTTAGATTTATCACTAATGGCTTAGAGCTAAGATGTATAACTAGAAACTACCTAATTCAGACTTATAATTAGTGACTTACATCTGAGACTTATATAGCTAGCGACCTACAATTAAAACCTGTAACTAGTGACAAACATATATTAATTGTTTTTGTGTTTAATTCGTAGAACTCCATTTAATTTTTTTTTTAAATTAATGTAAATCAAATTTAATAATGATTGTTAAATTTGATTTACATTAAATTAAAACAAAAAAAAGTGACAAACATGTTTATGAATAGGTGAGTCTTTTAAACAATATTGTTGAATGGTTAACATCTATGGTTTAGGAATAGAAACATACAACTAAGATATTTACATTTTAGAATCAATTATGATTATGATGATTGTCGCCCTTGTTTTCAGTGGTAATTTACACAATAATGGAACGTGTTATGTGTGATACAAAATGTTACTATTTACAAAATCAGAACATAACCAGATATTGAACAACAGTGGGGGGGGAGTTATACGATTCATCGGTCCAAAGAAGACTGATTAAAATAATTCTAAATGTTAGAGTTATTCAACGAGTTTAAAGTCTTAGATTTAACATAAAAAAATTCATTACTTCAAATCCATAAAGAAAACCTAAAATAGAATCATTGAACACCAGGCCGAGAACCATAGGACAAATGATAATCCCTAAACTTAATACAACAACAGCTCAACACCATTACACATATTCTGCCATAAAATGTTTTAACGAACTTCCCAAAGATATACAAGATGAAAAAAATTATGCATTTTTTTAGAAAAAACTTAAAATACTTTTTACAAGGAACTATTTTTAGGTGTATATCATAAGCTCACTTGGAAAAATGTAAATATGTTTATATACGAGTACATACATTATTTAGATATATTTTATTTCTAAAAATTTCCTTTTAATTTATTTTTTGAAATTAGTATATAGACACCAGAATAGTAGTACTGTTGAAACTATGAAATGTTTAACACTACATATTAGTAATCCCTCTCTAACATGAGAATTTCTTAACTAGGGAGGTATTAATTTAAAACATAAATAAACTAAAAGTACTATATAAATAATTTAAAAAAAAACATTTTTAGTACTTACATACACATTATTATTACCATGTGAACAATATTGTTAATTATGTGTAATAAATATCTTTAAATAAATTGAATAAATAAAACATGACAGCTGCATTTGTACGCCTCTGATCAGTTTTAGGATACATGTATATCATATTTTGCATATTAATGATGATGGTAATACTAGACAGATTCGTTATAAATTTTAAAAGATGTTATGAGCGCCAAAAAAGAAGGAAGTTTTTACCTACATTAATATTATGGATATGTTTTATTGTTAGTTTTATGGCATTGGTTCAAGAAAAGTATAGATATCATATTTGAATGAAAATAATAGTCAACCATTACCCGTAAAATCATTTAAAAAAGATTCTTGCTTGTGTAGTAGTGTAATGTATCGTGGAAATACTGAGGGGTAAGGGAGGACTTAAAGACGAAATTTCATTATTATTTATATAATATTTAATAATAATCATTATTAGCTAATATAACATTTAATCATTTTTATTATTAGGTAATACAATATTAAATAAAAATCAATATTAATTTATATAACATTGAATAATAATCATTATTAGTTAATACATTATTTAATAATAATCATTATTAGTCAATACAATGTTTAATAATAATCATTATTAGTTAATACAGTATTTAATAATAATCATTATTGGTTAACATAATATTTAATAATAATCATTATTAGTTAATATAACATTTAATTATAATAATTATTAGTTAATATAATATTTAATAATAATCATTAGTAGTTAATATAATATTTAATAATAATCATTATTAGTTAATACAATATTTAATAATAATGGTTATTATTAATTTTGATATTTATTTAAATTAAATATTAAAATTTAAATCAATTTAATTTATTAATAATGACGCCACAAAGTGACTATAATGAAATGAAAAATCATGGGACTTAAAAAAAGGTGACTAGTACGGAGTTGAAGTATTTAAAAATAAATGTATTTAATTATGAATTACAGGGCATAAGGAAATCGATTTTCCGCGATTGTAGAGACTTTAGCAATTATTTGGGGGTTAATAGTGATTTAAAAATAAAAATAAATTACTCCGTTTGCTATGAAAATATTATGAACTATAACATTTAAAAAAAATTAAAAGTGTTAAAACAAGAATTCTGATGGGCTTAAATTTAAATTAAAACGACTGATTTACGTTGAAAACAACATAATTTAAAACATCGATAAGAAAAAACGTTTTTATTTTTTTTTTAAATTTTGATGTAATCGAATTAACATAGCAAAAATTACATTTAAAAACATACAATTAACCCTCGAAATAATTTTCAAAGTTGCCTCTAGAATCAAGATAAATCGATTTCTTTAATGGCCTATATTTCATGATTTAAAACAAAAATAAATAAAATATTTCTAATATGTACTAGATATTTACTATACTATAATTAAAAAAAAAGATCGTTCAGTTTGGGCGAGTATTTTGACCTCAAATCCAAAATTACATTTTGTATGAAACAGACCGCGCAGCCGTTTCTCTTAATCTTGGAATAGTATAAATACTCGTATGTTGGTCAGTAAGGTAGTCACTTTTTACTTTTATAATAGAGTAGTAATTACTTTCAAACATCTTGGTGTTGCTATTTAAAACCATATAAACGATTGCAACGTTCAATCCATTTTGTCTACATTATTCAATCCAATCTACAACGTTCAATCCATTTTGTCTACATTATTTTGCCAACCTGTACGATTTCTTTAGTTCCAACTCTTGGTTACCCACAGGTTGATTTTATCCTAAGCACAAATGTGTCAGTTATCAAAGGCCAACATTAATAATTATGGTATTTTGAAAGCAATTTTTACGTGTGCAATAAACAAAGTAGCAGATAGTAATCTGTAGTTCCAACAATCAATCAAGCTCACTCCATTAGTTCCGAACAAGACGTAGATATGGCTACTTAACTTGTTTAAATCATTCAGTACCTGTGTTATGCTAATACCTGGTGGAGATAGATTGAATTGAATGCTTTCGAATGTCCAACATGCGTTGTCATGCATAATATCGGCACAAAAAACCACGCACTCATTTAAGTTACTCACTCAATTTCGACTGCCAAATAGCTCCTGTAGAGTTTTACCTTCCTTGATTACGCGTTTCCTCTTCCAACTTTATATTGCTTTGCGTTTCCAGAAATCCTTCTCACCAAGCCTCTCTTGGGGGTTTACCACGACCATAAAGACAACTAAGCAGAATCGATGCAACAAACTAAGCTGCCTACATTAGTTTGTCAATATCGCTAGCAATAATCGATAATTTTATTAAGAGCTATCTACGCCATAATTTTATGGCGTAGATAGCTGTTTGTCATATTGAAACTAAATTGCTGATTGTTATTTGACAATAGATAAAATAATCCTGAATAACTGTCAAAACTCCGTTTCCTTTAGTTCAAATCAAAAGTGATCATTGTGGCTGAGTTGATAAATGCGTCGGGTTCCCGTAGTCAAGTGTCGTAGGTTTAAATCCTCCGCTGGCTAAGTCCTCCATCATTGCAAAAGCAGTAACCTCCGCTTATAACTATGGTAGGATGAGTTTTTCAAAATATTGTCAGGTTACTCGTAACCGGGGAATGTTCGTCTTTCTATAAAAATGAAGAAAAAAATCTGTCTTGGTTCATTTAAATAAGACAATTTTGAATTTTTGGAAAATTTTTTGAACAGTTACTTTATCTAAGGTGCGGATGGTCTCGATAAACTAAACGACTTTTAGTCGATTAGAACTGTCAAACGTCATTGCCGATTGTGGGCGTGCTAGCGATAGTCAACTAATCACCGATATTGTTGATAAATTAACCTTTAAGACAATTTTAAGGCGGTCATGCTAGCTCCTCCAGGTTGACCAGCACGTTGTCCGTAAAGCACTGAGTTTATCCATAAATCAGGGGACATTATGTTTTCCTTTTTAGCTTAGTTCGATTGGCGAAAGCTACCATAAGAGAAAGATTACAGTTATCAATTAAAAAAAGTTTAAACCCTAGCCTTACGATGTAAGAAAATCCCACTAGCTTCGGTAGTGTACAATCAGTAAAATATTGTGTTTAAGTATTGAAAACGAGGAAAAAAACATAGGCCAAGAACAAAACACATGACACGTCTATTACAGCCGGCAGCTTTACTTTATTATTTTTAAAAAAATGTGATTACCACACGAAAGTCCCAACTGCCCCCAACCGTATGGAGCCGACCATGGCATCCCCAATTGGGGTATGTTGTGAGGCTGAATGTATCGAGGAGGGGAAGGAGATGGGGAAGAAAGAAGGCGGGGAAGTACCTGTATATTCACACCTGATCACCAAATACAGCTAAAGCCATTTTAAGCAACGTTTCGTTTCTAAATGGTAGTCTATCACCAGGGCGATACTGACAGTGTATATCACTGTGGAATGTTTCGCAAATATACTACATATTATTTTAAATGAATACTTTGTAAAAAAACTAAATTTAATCAAATAAAATTTACTTGCGCACTCCGGGATCTACAACCTTGACCGCCAGATTTGTAGCCAAGGATCGTAACCACTCAACCACGGAGACTACTGATAACCGCGCATAGTGGTACGGTGAGCGAAATCCCGTACCCCTTTCGCTCACCACCGCACCACTCGGCAAGTTATCAACGTACCTAGACAAAAACTAGTTACATAATTTAATTATTTTGATAAATACATAAATATCGACCCTTTGGAATAACAAGGTTCCATCTGACACAGCGATGTCATGCGATAATGTGATCTAAGGAGGGTAACTTTAAAGCTCATTAACGAATTATATTTTCGTGAAAACTGAGATGGAACCTTGTTATTCCAAGGGGTCGATATATTGTTTGAGGAATACTGAAAAAATGTGTTTTACTTTATTACAAAGATATTGAAATAATTACTTGGGGACATCAAGGAAGGTTTAAACATTACAGATATCACACGTTAGGGTGAAGGCTGACATATTGTATTAAAATCTAGGTCACTTTTTTATATTACTGTTGAAATAATAAAAACGCTCATTGTTATTCATCGGGTATTATTAATTCACGAGTAAAGTTTTCAAGGTATCGGAGGCTTACCTTTTAATTTAGGTATCTTTTTATCAATGGAAACATTATTACATATTGCGTTTCTTCGGGGTTATTGATATTAATAATCAATGATTTATTAATAGCAGATTAATATCGATCAATCTCTCATTGGAAAGGCAGCTGAAACGCATTTCGGAATGACTTCTAACGTAATATTTCACACCTTATCTGATTTATTTCATATGATTAATATTGGTATAACATCACCTCGGTTTATAAGAAGAAAAAAAACGTTTGTTTTCAGACAAGTTTTTTAATGCAAATAATAAATAATCAAATATTTAAAGATGTTATGTTTTGCTCACGTATTAGAAAAATTTACAAATTTATCAATATTCGTATTTGGTTTTTAATACATAAGCATTATAAATGATAGGCATTTGTTTTTATTTTTTAATTTATTTATTTAACTTAAAATAGAACATATATATATATATACACTGGTTACATGTGTTCTAGTATAAACATGAAATATCTACATAAATAAACACATTTATTTTATATGTGACATCTGTTGACTTTTTCTACAAGTTAATTAATATAATGTTTTTTTGGATAACTTATTGAAGTTTATAAAACTCATTTTAATATATTTTCAATCATTGAAGACTATGAAAATCGGGTAGTTATATCCGCGACACTATCTAACGACTGCAAATAAATTCGGGCAGAATCTTGTAGTTATAAAAAAAGATAGCAGCCAAAAAAATATGTGGGAATTAATTGAGGACGGAATGGATTGGGGTAGCCGTAGCTAAGTTGGCATAGAGCGCAGGTCCCGGATAGACCATGAGGTCCTAGGTTCGAATCGCAGTTGCTACCGTTGTCTTTTTCTTTTCTGTGCCTTTTCGGTTTCATGTTTCATTCCGAGAGTTCAATGATTAAAAACGAAACATAAAAAGCAATTTATGTCACAATGTAAAATTAAAAACTGCAAAGCAAATTTTACAAATTACGATTTAAAAAATTGCACTTAATGGAGGTTAAGTTGTCCAAAGAAGCGAAACTAGCAGTCCATAATGGAGTACTGATACCAACCCTGATGTATGGCAGTGAGGCATGGAATTGGTAGAGGAAGGATGAAAGTAAACTGAATGCCGTAGAAATAAGATCTCTGAGGCGAATGTGTGGTAAAATCATGTATGATCGTTTGAAAAATATTGAGATTCGTAAAGAACGCAAGGCTGATGTAAGCGTAATGAGTAAGATTAAGAAAGGGACGCTTAGATGGTTCTGGCATGTAGAGCGAATGAACAAAGAAAGGAGACTAAGAAGAATATATGACGCGAATGTGAATAGAAGAAGAAGCCGGGGACGCCCAAGGAAGACATGGTACGATCAAGTGAATCAAATACTTGAGTCGGGCCATGTCATAAGTCGGAATAATAGAAGAAAATATATGAGACGATGTATGAATGTGAATGAAGCAAAAAGTGTATGCCAAGATCGAGTTGTTTGGGGGTCCGTCCTTTCTGCCCACCACTGCAGGGAAACGGCGTGATGGTTAGTTAGTTAGTCAGTTAGTTAACGTCTACTAAGTACTATTTGACTTTACACTAACGTTTATTGATTATATTTCAAAAATTGTTTATAATATTCTTTATACTGAAGATTTATGACAAAAAAATAGTTTTTTTTTACATGAATATCGCACAAGAGTCCCAACTGCTCCCAACTGTCCGGAGCCAGTGAGACTATGGCATACCCAATTGGGGAATGTTGTGAGACTGAAGGTATTGGGGAGGGGAAGGTTAAGGGGAAGGGGAAGATGGGGAAATACTTGGCTATTCAGATCTGGTCACCAAACACGGCTGAAAACCATTTCAAGCAACGTTTCAATTCTGAATGGTGGTCTTTCACCAGGGTGATACTGAGAGTATCTACCACTCTGGAACGTGCGCAAATATACTATATATTATTTTTGAATGAATTAATTGTGAAACAGCTCAAATTAATTAAATAAAATTTATTTGCGCACGCCGGGATTTGAACCCGCGACCTTCGGATTCGTAGTCGAGAGCCTTACCCCTCGACCACGGAGGCTGTAGAAATAAGATCTCTGAGGCGAATGTGTGGTAAAACCATGTATGATCGTGTGATATATATATATATATAGAGATTCGTAAAGAATACAAGGCTGATGTAAGCATAATGAGTAAGATTAAGAAAGGGAGGCTTAGATGGTTTGGGCATGTAGAGCGAATGAACGAAGAAAGAAGCGTAAGAAGAATATATGACGCGAATGTGAATGGAAGAAGAAGTCGGGGACGGCCGGGGAAGACATGGCGTGATCAAGTGAATCAAATCCTTGAGTCGGGCCGTGTCATAAGTGGGAATAATAGAAGAAAATATATGAGACGATGTATGAATGTGAATGAAGCAAGAAGTGTATGCCAATATCGAGTTGTTTGGCGGTTCGTCCTTTCTGCCCACCACTGCAGGGAAACGGCGTGATGGTTAGTAAACTAAAGTTTATTGATTACATTCCAAAAATTGTTTATAATATTGTTTATATTGAAGATTTATGGTAAAAAAATAGTTTATTTAATATGAACAACTATATGCAGGTATATCCTCTTGTCTTCTTAATTCAATAGATTTAGGTTTCTGTGACCCACATGGTTACGTTTTCAATATTGTTTTACGCTCTCATTTCACAAATATTTTTTTTATGAAGTGTTCTTATTCTACTAAATGAATGTGCTCGAAATATTATCATCTATATGTTAATTACCGCTACATTATTATATTATAAAACTCTGTCTTCGTCCGTTTAAATAAGACAATTTTGAATTTCGCAGTCAGCTAATCACCGATATTGTTGATAGTTAACCTCGACAATGTTGGCAATTTTAAGGCGGTCATGCTAGCCCCTCCAAGTCTTATATAGCAGTGCTCCGCAACCTTTTCTCATCTACGGCACACCAAAATTCTTCCTAGATTTCCGCGGCACACCAAAAGCTAAAATATATAGGTATTCAATTGAATTTTACAATAAATTTTCGTTCATTGCATTTGACGCGGCACACCTGTATTTGGCTCACGGCACACCAGTGTGCCACGGCACACCGGTTGCGGAGCACTGTTATATAGTACTGAAAAATAATGATTTTATAATTCATGTTTCAATTATTGTTTCAAAATATGTATATGTGCTGAAAAAAAACCCTTTAATTTTTTAATGCCCTGGGGTTTTTCGAGTGGATTTTACCTGTAAAAACCGACAGGGTTTTTCAAATCATAACAATATGAAAATCATGGCAACCCTTACGAGGTGCCCTCTTAAATGCCCATTTCAATGAAAAATATTTGGCTATTTACATATACATCAGCTTAATGCTTACATTTTTTTCCCTTCTCATCCCCTTTCCCCTTGAAGTAAATTTCCGTTATTACTAGAATTGATTTATTTTAAGAAAAAATGTTATATTCATTTATTGTCTCACCAGATGAATAACGCTAATTTGACAAATTATATTTTCACACAAAATCTTTTCGTTCATTGGAAGAAATGGCAATAATCCCATGTAACCATGTAATAGAATTTATATAAAACAAAATCACCAAATTTAGCCAGATTATTTCCGTGATTTGTTTCTCAACTTTTCGCAATAAACACAGCAAAACATTCGGTTTTAACAAATAACACGACTGCCTACAACGGACGTAATGGAATATTTATATTTATTTCTTTAAAAAGAGACCAGTTTATCAAATTTCACGACAGCAACAAATTACCCTCCGTTCTCCAGGGCAATTAACCTAAATCATTAGGCAATTAATACTTGGGTTTCGTGCTCAGTGAATTACTTGAGTGGATGGATTGCCTGATTTGCTCTGAATGCGTTGATCCATATAGTCGTCAACAAAGTCTAGAAATTCAATAAAACGGAACTATCGAAATTCATTTCTATGGCAACACCAAGTAACACCAATTATGGAACAAAATATGGTAAATTGTTTGAATTTTGAATAGTACATATTGATAATGAACAGGAAAAAGGTCATAACTCATTTAAAAAAAACGGCAAAACTTGAGCGTTTCTTCTACATATTTTCTAATATTATTTTAATTTGACATCTATTACATGATGGCTAATTTGATATATTTCAAAAATTAAAATAAAAAAAAAATTAAAAAAATTATATGCAATTCTCGCCAAATGTTAAAAAATAACAAGTTCGAATATTAATTTTCCTCTAGAATATGATGTAGAATCATCTGATTTCAGGAATGACGCAAATTTCTGAACATCGTTTGATATTGAAGTGAAAAACATTCACTTAGGTACAATATTTTTCCTTTCATCCATCTTGGTATCGCCACAAACACTTAAACCATCGTAGTACGCTCTATTTTTGTCTACAATTTCTTGACAGACTAAAAGTGGGGTGTAGACTTTAGGTACTCCACACTTTGTTTTCTGCGAGTATTAAGGAATAAACTCGCGGTAGACTCATATGAATACTGTGTGCACAAGTGGTCCGATGTAAACATTGAAAATAATTATTCCTCCCAGTGTTTGTTGAAGGTTGTCCATAAGATCGTGCTAACAGAGCTGCATTTAGCTGAACGGAAGAAGCGACTGGTGTTCTGTTATCTTAGGTATATTAGTATTTTTGTAAAATGTTAAGAGTGACTGTTATTATTTATTTTTAATCATTGAAGATAATATTAACAACTCTCAAAATAAAACATGAAACCGAAAAGAAAAATAAATGGACTGGAAGCATCTACTAAATGACAATTTTGCTGTAAATACTGAACACATGCTGTAAAGCTCTACACCGAACACCGACCATTTTCCTGACATTATGTGACGAGACGAGGCGCTGGGGAAAGACTAGCGAATTTAGAATTTTTTAATATTGTAGAGTATTAATCAAAATCCAAATAATGCACGATTGAGTGGTGTGAATGAGGGCATGCTCAAACAACGGAACACATTATAGGATAATGTTCCCTTCATCAGTTTCTCACAATTCCATTGACTGGCTGGATAAACTCAGCATCTCACTTTGATCTCTACTAACTTTTCGCCACCATACAAAAAAGAGAAGAAGATGGCTAACTGATTAATGATTTCAAGTCAAAAAACCTGTACATGGATGCGAGAGTATGGAACTTTGGCAAAGAGGCGTGGTAACACATCACAATGTGATATATATATTTTCAAAGAAAACAGGAAAAAAGCGACGATTGAACGACAGAGAATGTTAAACATAAAACGTCAAGCAACGTATTTTCAATCGATACAGTATAGAAGTGAGCAGCATCTTATTTCGAACTCAGGCACTCAATCAGCCATGTTCTGGATTTAAGAAGACTACATACAACCAACTACGACTGCAGTATATAAAAATGTGTAAATAATATTTTTCGACTCCTGTCTATTGCAGCGCTTCGACGATGTTGGCAAAGACCGCATCCATAGTTTTGCTTCCCCCCTGAAGCACCAGATCGCTGATCTGAAGGATTATTATTATTACTAGATTTTTTTAAAAACCATCCTGTTTAGATTTAAAAAATATGCCAGTTCGACTCTGCGAGTTTGACATTGAAACCAAACGAAAGTTAAGTCAATTATATGCAGATGACATTGGTAATTGGACGATGCTTCGTCAATTGAAATCCGTTTTAACATATTCCGCGGGGTTAACATCTTATTACTTCGGTACGAATATCACATAAACCGCATGTAAAAATAAAAATAAAAATAACGGTCTAAACATGTAAAATACTCGTACACGCTTTATGTGATACATATACCTACTTATCTTATCTTCCTTGTTCTATCTGATCGGAAATCCGTCAATAAGGTGCCTCAAGTCTTCAAGGGCTTCTTCAGCGGCCTCCGTCCAATGCAAGTCCAGCTTTCCTCACACGGCCTCTGGATCTTTCCCCAACTTTACCTGGGTGATGTACTGGACGTCTTCGTTCTGGATCTACCGCCAGTATTTTGCGCGAAGTTGGTACTCTGGTTAATTATGTACAAATATCTAACTGAGTACCCGCAAGAAATGCGTTACATTTAACTACAACACTTATTTAAAAAAAAAAACAAATGGGTTAGTTCGCCAATTACAAAAATAATCGGTGTTAATTAATTAAATTACGTTTAGAAAGTCCGTGGGACTTGCTCCATCTATGGACATTTTTTACTATTTTGTTTCGTTACACATTTTTTTCTCCTTCTCATTATTTGTATGGAGTGGTTTCTGGGATGTAAGACCAATCGGTGTTGATTGGTTTTATCTTTTCATCGGAAGAGAGTAATTAAGTAAGCATCGATGTATGCGCTTAAGGCCTTAAGTATTATTGTAGTGTTTAGTACCTGGCGTAGAATGCCTATGATTGATGGTAGCAGTAATTAATTTGTCGGATAAATGCCACTTAGCTTGAGAGAATTATTCGATTCTTTGATGATACGAACATTTTGAAGAGGTGACGTAGACTGCAACGAAAATGTTTCTATTAATAAGGAAAGGTGGTTAACTTCCTTTTTGATTTTTCAAAGGTGACATGGGGCTGCGCTAAAGAGAGACGGAGTGATGAAAGTGGTGAAGCAATTGTGGAAAAAAAATTATACATATTAAGTCTGTCAGAAAATTTCCAACATTTAGTACCTATGCCATTTTTCGTGTTCCACATTTTCAACTGGTAGGCAGATATGATGAAACACCTAATACCAATGTTGTGGACAGACTACACGTTTCATCTACTTTCACACATATTCTTCTGTTAATCCGACTATTGACATGACACGGCTCAAGTATTTGATTTACATGTTCATGTAGTCATGTCATGTCTTCCTGGGACGTCTTCCCCTTACTAATTACAATATTTATTATTAATAATCAAACATAGTACTCCGATGTTCACCTTAATCAAATTCCAATTTTTCACTTTTTTTACTCTCCTGTTTTGGAACTACAACGTTTAAAGTAATTACAAAATTTGTGCAGATTTATTTATTAGACGAATTGTGTGGTAATTTCCATATCCAGTTACTTTTATAGAGTAATCATCTCCACAGACTGCATGACGACATAGATATAATGCATGTGAATCGGTTGTCATTTCTGGTAATTGAGAACGACCAGCAACCAACCGAAGGCAACTGGAAGCAATCCATGCAAAATGTCAAACATTCTGACATAATTTACTGCTAATATCCACACTGATTCAAAATCCTTGGCTTAAAATGTTAATTGCAGTTGGTCTAATGAGGAATTATTGTTGTGTCGTGTGGTAGTAAGTGCATTCATTTGTAATGTTGGGCAATTTTTCAGTTCTAATGCCTTCAATGAGAAGTTAATTATTTTATTCCGACCAGAGTGACCGTAGGAGGTATGAATTCAAATTGACGAATAAACACTGACTGCAGAAACGGGCGGTCCGTTTGATACATTCGCCTATCTTAACATACGGGTTGCAATCTTCGGAGCACAGACGTCAGGTGGGAATGCTGTCCTTGTTCTACCGGTATTGTAAAGGAAGATGCTTCGAGGAAATAGCGTCAATGATCCCTTCGGCACCGGTGCATAGTCGGGAAACATGCCAAACGCGCGTCCAACATTTGGACACGGTTGACATTTGTCACATGAGAACGGGTCGCTTCTACGATTCGTTCTTGTGTTCAACAGCTCGGCTGTGGAATGATCTGCCGGCCTCTATGTTTCCTCCATCTATTACACGGGTCTCTTCAAGACCCAAGTTCACTCCTTCCTATCCTCGAAAGAGCCTCCACACAGCATCCCCAAAGATGATATAGGCCTTGAGGGAAATTATTTCCCTCAGGGTCTCCTATGTGGAAGTTACTGTAAGTGAAGTGTAAGTTACTATGACTGACTAAGAAGCATCAGACCATTCTTAGAATGGGGATGCGAAGAGTCCTAGCACTTACCCATTATTTCATTTACATTCACAAACTATCATCCTAGAGTGCTATAGATATAAAGTTTACTAATCAGATTGCCCTGATGATAGCCAACATCTGATAGGAGAAGTAACCATGAGGTCGAAAACAGCAACATATCTTCGTACATGGGTGAATTTGTTCATCTAAAACAAAATAAAAAAATAAAATAAAACTATGTCAAAGTTACGTTATTATACAGAGATTTTACTACAGATAATACAAAAAAAAAATATATGCATATATTTGCAAGTTTAGCTTTCTTTGTTATTTCTGTCATTTTATCATTTTTATTCATTACACTTTTTATTAATTGATTTTGTGTTTAATTCGTAGAACTCCATTTAATTTTTAAAATCCAAAAACACTATAAATTAATGTTATATTAGGATCATTCGCTCGTTTATTAATTTCTAATTGTTCAAGTAAATTTAATCTAAGACCCTTTCTTTATATATGTAATGGTTTAGGCCCGTTGTTGTCAAGCGAGACACGATTATTTGCTAGGAAATGTTCTGCGAACTTTGAAGAAGTGCTTTTATTTTCATAACATCGTATATGTCCTTTGAATGTGGTTGAGAATAGTTAATAAAGTAAGGAAAATTATAAATTCACCGCTTCTCAGTATGTTCACATTATCAAAACAATATAACACATTTAAATAAATCAACTAAGAAAACATTATCAGTTAAATACGAGGAAAAACTTTATAAATATAAAAACCTCACAGAATAGGGAATTTTAATTATTTTATAATTAAATGGGTTTTACCGATAATAAATAATTATTTTTGAAAACCCGTCCAAATTAGAATGGGGTGGGAGTGAATAAAATCATATAAACAAGTCGTCACAATGTGGATTAACCACAATTTGAAAATGGCCTTTAACACTGAAACAGCTGTCACAATAATACAACTAAAAATACCCGCAGAACTTAATAATAAGGTTATTAAATTTAATTTACCATAAATTAATAAAAAAAATCACTTTTTTTATTTCTGTTCTCCACACATTTGATTTTTTTAATGGACTTAATCGAATCAACATATACTCGAAGTGAAATAACACAAAACTACGCTAGATAAATGGTGTGTTATTATTACTCACCTCAGGGATTCCATTTATATTGCATTCAGTTTAATATCAACGATTCTCCATGTCTCACGGCCATACATCAGGGTTGATATTAGAACGACGGTCTCCGTGGTTTAGTGGTTACGATCCTTGGCTACGAATCCGGAGGTCGCGGGTTGAAATCCCGGCGTGTCCAAGTAACCTGGTTTTTTTTTTAATCGTGTTATTTCACAATTAATTAATTTAAAATAATATTTAGTTTATTTGCGGCACGTTCCAGAGTGGTAGATACTCTCATTATCGCTCTGGTGAAAGACCACCATTCAGAATTGAAACGTTGCTTGAAATGACTTTCGGCATATTCTGAATAGCCTTGTACTTCTCCACCTTCCTCTCCCCCTCCTCATTACCATCAACCTCAAAACATATCCCAATTGGGGATGCCATAATCTCACTGGCTCTAGACGATTGAGAGCAGCTGGGACTCTCGCGTGGTACTCACATAAAAAAAGGACAACCATTCCAACATTCATTCAATGTATGGTTAATATTTTGAGTTATGGTTGAGTCTTTAGAGACGTACGACGTATGCGAGTGGACAAAGCCTACACTTTGCATATAATATCTTCATTCTAGACAATCACGGATCGAGCTTTGGGTGCCTATCGTCTTTGTTTTATTCTCTACAAACACACACAATCGAGCAGTCGACACCATATCTAAAATCAACAAAAACAGTATCAGTTCTGCTTCGGTTTTATACCTGTTCCAATAATGGCTCGTATCTCCCATCTAACTGAATGCTTGCTCGCTGACATCAATTTACATAATTCAATCACCAATTGGCTATTATTTTTTTTATGAATTATCTGCTTAAATCCGGTTTTCCCCATTGCCTGTAAAATACGATCGCGGATGTCGGCTTCGCATATCCATTTCGTCACTGTTACTACTAAAACAGGGTTTTATCAGCGGAATTATTATCGTTGTATCACACGTAGGGCCGAACGCAGTTATTGATTTCTCTTTGATAAGAATCCCCTCCTTCGGATAATGGCCGTTGATAAAACGATGATGTGCGGATTATGATGATAGGAACAAGCCAAGGACTCAATTGAAAATTAAGCCAAAAATTATTTTTAGAATATTTGCTCAAGTTGTAATTTTTCAAATGATTCAATTATATCTAATCACAACGACCTCCGCGGCAAAACGGTGAGCAGTAATGTTTTGTGCCCGGAGTTCGTGGATCAATAAATATTATCACCTTGATATCTAAAAAAAATTTAAAATAATAACATAAAACTGCAAAACAGGATAAGAGGAAAAGGAGATAAAAATTACTTTGCTTGTAAAATCAGTACTATATTACTTAGTACATCAGTAATTTAGTTAATCTATATAAGTTAGTCGGTAGGGTGAAACCGGTCCGGTCGAAAATAAATAAGTGGAAAAAAGTTACAAAGGTTATTTAATAAAAAAAATCATTTTTATTAAGTAAGTGGAAACTGAGATATTTAACATCTATTTGATTTATATACCCTTAATGCATACTACAAATTACTATTTTTTTATTAATTTTCTAAAATTGTTATGTTGATTTACGTTTGTAGTTATTTATTAAGTTTTTAATATTGTTTAAATATTGAATTGTTTTTATTATTTTATCATTACGGAGCTCAACTTATGGAGAGTAGATCAATAGGAAGTTCAAAAAAATCATGTATATGATGTATTATGTTATAATTATGTTATTTTTTTTTAATAAATAAACAAATAAAAAAAAATTAAAATCATTATGTATGCTACTGACAAAGGATTAACATAAAAAAATAGTGAAATCTGAAATAATAAACAACAACCATCTAATAACGGTCTACAACAAAATGTCAAAAAAACAATAATATTTTTAGTTCTGGGGGCTCTTTTTTAATATATTTTATTAATATTAATTTTAAGACATTTTACAGAGAATAAGGCAAAAAGTACCGATAAACTTGTTTTTAGTAGTTTGACTATCGGGCTTGTCATTCAAAACCTTATACTAAATTTACGGTTGAGGTTAAGTATATCTACATAAAAGAAAAACATATTTAAAAAACTTAAAACATAAATATTTCGTAAGAATCTTACTCATAAATATTTCTACAAAATTAAAAAAATAAAAACATAAATAGCAACCATAAATCGAAGATAAAATAATATTTCCTATTTATCTAACACGAATAGTTTCATTCGTTAGATTTCAATATATTTATTAACTGTTTAGTTTTAATACTTTTTATTTTTTTTATTTCAGCAGGTAACATATTTAAACACACAGGAATCGCGTAATCTAAAGTTTTCCATATTTGTTTGTATGCTTAAGAACCATTAATCCTTCCTTAAACTTGAGACGAGTATTGTAAGTGTGTTTTAGTCTATTTATATAATGTATAGGGTTATTAATGCGCTGAAATATAATTATTTAACACAGAATTGCTCTTACTGAAAAAAATTTGAGTCTCTGATAAAAGTATGGAATATTATGCCTTTGTTCGTATAAACTTTTATCAGCTAATAATTTAACCAATGAATTTTGCACTGATTGAACATGATTGACGTTCGTTTTACAGGAACGTCCCCAGGCTGTAATTCCATACCTTATAACAGATTCCGCTAATGATAAATAATTTTTTCGAAGTGTACAGATTGGAACAAAGAATTTTAACTTAAATAGTCTACTAATAATTAATCTTAGTTTTACACAAATCTTATTTATTTGTAAATCCCACTTGAAAAAACAAAGTCCAGAATCTTGCCACTACGGTAGGATGTGAGAAGATTGGATTGCTTCTTTGGAAAGGAATATGAAAAGATAAAAAAGATATGTTAATGATATATACATTTTTATACAAGCCTTTACTTATGTAGTTTAATGTTATCCAAAGAAACAAGCAAAAGATTGACAATAAATCACTCAACTTCGACACTAATGATTTTACTAAGGTTTTAATCCTAATAATAGATGTGACCACAACTAGAAATCAGGTCTATAAGAAGAGAGTTCCTGGATCGAATGAAGACAATACTCCCAGATTAGTAGGAGAATCTAAAGCTACCGAATCAGTGAGCTTTCGGAAGAACCGGTCCCACCAAACGACAATGATCAGGTTTGTGCTCATGAATCGGCTATTTATATAATTCATATTTTGGCCGACATTCACGTAATAGCCATTAGCATATTTCTGTTTGTTTAACCAAACTAGTATCCCGTGTCAAACGGTCGCTATTTAAATCAACACGTTTTCAAATTGAACACTTTTGACGGCACCGAAGTCTGAACTGGCCGATGATTGGAAAAAAAAACTGGTTTCCACGCGAAGCCAAAGTTGTAATCCTGAATCTTGTGAACAGTTTAGAGAAGTTGGGTGTCAAACTATAAAAGGCATTGACTCGGTGTTTGCAGATTGGATCTCGGTGATTTCACACTGACCAGATCAATAGATCTCTTTGTCTTTATGTGCTCTGCTTGATACTGCTGATCTTTTACTTATTTTTTTATATAAATTCGACGAAATTTTTTTGAATATACGCTGAAAAGGTACGATTTTATTTATTTTCCAAAGCTCCACACGACAGAATCGCTACATTGCTAGTGGCCTATAATAAGGACTAAGAATGGATAAAAATAAAGTCCTAATATTTTTGTAATGTGGTCTAAATCATACACACAACCTAGAGACTGAAGTTAAATGCTCTGGCCATTATTAGATTATTGAGAGAATGGTTGAAGTCGAAGTAGCGGAAAAAGCCATACTTTATGGATTTGAAAGCTATGTGAATGACAGTGCCGGTCAGCTTGCAGGTTGGAGATGATAATAGCCAACCTCCGATAGGAGAGGACACAGAAGAAGAGAAAGAATAATAAATAAATATTTTCCTATGATCAAAAGGTTTGATCAATTGAAACGGCACTAATATGAAGAAAAAATCTGTCAGTTTGAAAGTTAATATTTAAAAAAAATCTACAAGTAATATAACTTTCTTAGCCAATACGGAATTGTGTTGAGGTCAACAGTCGTTCTGTACCCGTTTTGCTTCAGGGCGGCTTGTTGGTTAGTGTTTTTTTGTTCCTATGTCATGCATTGAGATAATAAAGCTTTGCAATGAATCATAACGATCAGAACACTCCCAGACAGCATATCCTAGATTCGCCACACTTAGTCATCAGATCATTTATCGATCGCACTTGCATTATTGACTTGCAACGCAATCCTTCATCCAGTTCTTTTAATATACCGTATAATAACAATAAATTAATTTTCATGCACAAATTTTGGAAGTGCCATTAATTTTTTTAAAAATTATTAATTTATTTTATGCACTGGATACACATGATTTGTACCCGGCCTTGCTCGGGATTATTTACTTAATTTGGATGAAGTTGTGAATTCTTGCTTATCGTTTGGGTCCCATAATTGATTTGACAGCGAAACTAATGCCTTGTTACGACTATTACTATCTCTAAACAAAGAAACAAAGAAACCATTCATTCCAAAAAATTATTTTCTCAAAATATATTTAAATAATAAAGTTCTTAAGTAGGTACCTACTTGTGTTTTCCAATTTGAAAATATTCGACACAAACAAACCTTCTTCTTTTGTATATGTGATCTGTGGCTAACCAGAGTAGTATATCTATGGGCTAACCTCAATACAACATGGCGGGTTCAATGATTTTCATACCAATTTTAAAACGTTATGGCAACAGTAAACTAAACCTTCCCGGCACTAATAAGAACAAATTGTATTAATTTCAGCGAAACGAAATTGTCGATATGAACAGGAGTTTTGCTCTTGTCCTCGTTTTCTGCAGGTATTTCAGTGGGTATGTATCAATACCTGACATCCTGACTGAAATAGAAATTTATGTCCCTCATAAATTCACGCGAGGCCGCCAACGCAGGATTGTGTTTCTTCACAGATGCAGAACTAACTTACCAATGGTGATGTCTCTAGGAAGACTTACCAGGTTAATTAACTGCCTGGATATTTTCCACATAACCTACTATAATTTTAAGCACGAACTAGCTGTTATGAACCTACTTATAACCTTTTTAAAACTATTTTTGTCTTACTTATATGTTATATAAATACGCCAGCATTATTTTTGGTATTTTTTTATGGCTTTTGTATTGTATTGGTGTTTGTAACTGTTTTTGCAAAATAAGTAAATACTGTAATTTTCTCCGAGCAGGGTTCATAGAAATGCTTGTTAAACAGACTCAGCTTTTTTCCACCCACTATCATTAATACATCTTGATAGATATTTTCCAGCGACAAAAAACCATATCTTACATTTCTTGGTATTTGACTTTTCTTCTTTTATAATATCAATTTTAATATGTAATGCCTCAGGAATGCCAATTTCCGTATCTTTCTATAACTATCTACAAGTGCTAAATACTTATTTTAAAATGCTTTTAATCCTGAAGTGAATTTGGTAGACGCCTCTGATCTGGACTCCCAAAATACCTGAAAAAAATCCATGTAAGATATTCCCCAAACAATATTAAAGTAAACTACAAACCAGAGGTAATAAGCTTACTGGGAATAACCAACATAATTAGGAAGTCGGCAGTCAAAGACGACTTAATGAGAAATTAAAGAAAACCCATGTAATAGAATAAATCCCTCGTAGTCTCTCCCCACCCCTCCTCCCCCACATGTTGTGTATATAAACCGTAGTTTAAGATTAACTTTTACCAGTCTGAAGATGGCTTTAACAAGCTGAAACCGGTCACAGAGAAATAAAATAATAGTGGAAATAAGTTTCATATGTGTGTTATTATATCATTGTACAGAAACTTTTGATAGATTCCACTGTCTTAACAAACGGATTGCAATCTTTAGAGCACAGCCGTCAGGTGGGAATGCTGTCCTTGTTCTACCGGTATTTCAACGGAAGATGCTCTGAGGAAAACACATTTGTACACGGTTGATATTTGTCACATGAGAACCGGTCGTTTCTACTATTCTTTCTTGAGTTTTACAGCCCGACTGTGGAATGATTCGCCTCTGTATTTCTTCCGTCCTACAACATGGAAAAGACTCTTCAAACAGCATCCTCAAAGTTGAAATAGGCAAATTATTTTCCTCAGGGCCTCCTTTGTGGAGTTAATGTTAAAAAAGGTCCTTAACCCAGAATTAAACGTAGCTCTATTATAATAAAAAGGACGTAGACCCCTTAATAACACCAATTTTCGCATTTGAAATTTCCCGTTTTGTGTTCCGGGGGTTTTCCAAAGACAGTGTTGATAGCTCCCATCAAATAAAGTCATGGCATTCATGACACCGCAATTTCTGCCTTCACAAGCAAAAGGAGTGCTGAGTCATCAGTGGTCCGCGCGGGGGACCGTTGTAATGATGTAATCCGTTTGATGATAGGCTTTATCGGGAGTTCAACGCCTCGGCAGGAACTTTAAATAAAATCACAAGTGTGCTATTTACCCGTATTATCAGCTCATTCTGCGTTTTGTGCTGTGCGACCGTGGCCTGCTGCGGAGGCAGGTGCTGCACACATCGGCCCAACGTAATATAGGGTGGAATTTTGCGGAAACAACTCGCGCGTGATAAGGAATACTGTTAATAGAATCCACTTACGAATAAAAATATTGTACCGATCCATTTAAAACGTTGTTTTATTTTGATCGAATACTGACTAAACACGTTGACTGTATGAAGCAAAAAGTTTTTATGAAATATAAATTATCTAATGCAATCGGAAAATATAACACAAAAAATCTTTATCTTCGAAGACCATTTTTAGAAACGTTATATCATTATTAGATAAGTTTAACATCTAAAATATCCTGCAAACTTTTTTTAGCAACTAATTAATTTTTCAATCAACACCAACCAGTTTCCTTATCTCAAGTTTTATCAAGGTAAAATTTTAAAATAAACAAAAATATACAGAGTGAGCATACATATGATATGCATACAAGCTATTTTCATGAAAATGTATAAAATGGTTAGGTATGTTTTTAATAAGCGCAAAATATTTATAATATTACAAATTACGGGCGTTTTTTTTTTCTGCCAGTCTCGGAACACAATTTAAGTATACAAAATCGACAAGGATCGTAACCGTCTAAATAGTGTTATTAAGTAAAAGGTAAAATCAAAAATAATGTAATAATAAAAATAAAATTTAAAACAAAGAAGGTTTTCATATAAAATAAATGCTAACAGAAAAACGGTCCCATTTTTCGAACTATTTATGAAAATCGCTCTCCGTCACTAAATTATGATTGTCAAAATTTAAGTAAACAATTAGATTTAACTCAAAGTTCGATTTTAAGGATCTTACCTTTCTTCCCCTCCCTTCCCCTACCGCTCTACCTACCCTCTACCGCTCCCTCTCTGATGCTCTGTCCTGTTCTACTCAGATATACTGTCTCTTTCCCCACTTACACTGTTTTCATCATGACGTATCTTTGTATGTTAATTTGGTTGATATGTGTACGTTTCTGAAGAGGGTTGAGTTCAACCGAAACCGGTTGATAAGGAATAAATGTAAATATTTCGATCCCAGGTACCACCCTGTATAACCAGGTATGGGTTACAATATTTTAATACCGTGTCAAGCAAATGTTTACCTGATTCATATAAACTAATCTAGTTAATCTTGACTAACTCCAGGTGTCTGAGCTTGAGCTAATCTGCGGCAGGCTCCCATAAAAAAAACTAGTTGGGCGAGTCTCGAATCGACGCGCTCCCGCGTTAAATTAACGCCTTGTCATTTCGCTTTCTTGCAGGATACTTCGTCAGTTGAGAATAATCCGAGTCATCGGTAGGCATTGAATTAAATACATCAGAACGGTATATATTTTATTCTGTTCTTATATTATTTTCCCTGAAATGGCATTAGCTGTGCATAGTGCGCAGATCGTAATAACCAGGTACTTCCTAATCTTCCTCTTGCTCATCCTATTCCCTTCCATACTTCCTTCAGCCTTACAATACACCCTATATTGGGGATGCCATAGTACAACTATCTCCATGTCATGGGGACTCTTGTGTGGTAATTACACAATATAAATAACATTATTCAAAATGTTAAAATAAAAACTTACTCTCGAGTTAAATAAACGACTCGTTAATTAAATCTATCACGTTTTCATAATGGCATGATTCCATACCACCGGAAAGGCTATAAGTTGTTTGTACCAAACCGCTACTATCAGGGGCGACACCACGATCTGATTTCCACGTGGCGGAACAGACGTGTTGGCTCAGTACAGTTCGACACGGGGAATGGTTCTGCTAATTAACATCTCTCTTGATGTCATATTATTCTGCTTAACTTTGATTATTTAAATAACACATTACTGGATTTTTATTACTGTTTATGCCCACAGTAAATGGACGCAATGCAATAATTAAATTACAATTTTTAAAAAATAAACAATACCTCGTCTGTCGAGAATAAATCGACTATAATAAAAAGTAACCCCGAATCAAATCACTCTTTTTAATATTTTATAATTTAGTTTCAATGCATTTTTTTTCATTTTTATTAATGAAAAATTACAAACTTAATAAGATACTTTGTAATGTTTTTCTTAGTCCGCCTTACTAAGGGTTCCTGTGTTGAGGCGGACAAGTTCTTTTAAAAATGCTGAATAACTCATCTTCTTTGATTTCCTTAAGCTAGGTTTTGATTTGAATTTTGAAATCATCCGCCTCTTCAATATTTTATGACCGGTGTAAGTGAATTATAGAGCTTAGTTAAGAGATATTTATAATTCCTTTGTCCAAAAGAAGTTTTAACTTTAGGAATATTCATAATGTCATCCTGGTTCGCTCTTGTGCGGTGAAAATTAAGTTTCTTCGCCTCGGCTCGGCTTCTCTCTTAGTCTCGGCATTAAATTAATTAACAACATCGACATTTTTCACAATACCTTTTCAAAATATCAAACCGAAGTAATGCGTGCGACCACAAATTGATGCACGAGTATCTTTTGTCCCGATCCCATCTTCCTCTTCCTCTCCCCACTTCGTTCTTATTTTGTTTTTTTTTTCTTCTCTTATTGGCTTCATAAATAAAACATCTGTATATAACTCTGAAACAACTATTAACTCTAAATATAATATCTACAAGTAATCTCAAAAAATATGTCACAGCCTGGATGAAAAAATGAGGTATTCATGTTATTCACAATATGATAAATCCAAACCAAACATAACCCAATACATATATTTCCATGCTTACTTGATACCCTTCTCTCTTTTTCTGTTTAATATTATCAAACTTTTCCTACTGTAACCAAAACAAAAATAAAAACAAAAAAGTATTTCTATTAAAACAACACTAATCAATACACATCAATAGTTGTACCACATTTAACATATCCACGTGAACGCCTCAGCACATGTCCTCCTATTGAGGTTGTCACGACACATATAAAACTCAATTCACAGTATCACTTCTTCAAATCTACCTTACACCACATTATAAAACACCTTCAATATACTAAAAAAACATGTTATGTAAAATAGTACTGTATAATATATAGATATAAATAACTATTGTTAGTACAAGAAACTTTGTTGGCTTAATAATAATAATAATAATAATTGAACCATTTCTATAGCGCCGCTTTTGTGAGAAATCACCTCAGGGGCGCTGTACAAATATTACTTCCTATTCTTATATTACGTCTATTCTACGAATTTATATAATATTTTATTTTTTGTTTTACATTTATTTTCTCTTTTTGGACAGGCTATCATTACACATTATTTATAGATCATATAAAGAGATGCAGTTAAATTATCAAAACTAAATTTAATGTTAAATTGGAAAAAAAAAGAAGCTAATTGTATTTATTCCTTACGATATATTGCAAGACGCTAATACAAATGATATAGTGATTGTTTTCATTATATTCAAGAGTGTATTAAAGCCAAGACAAAGAATTATTATCCATATTTTTAGGATAAATAACACAGAATACTCTTAAAAGGGTGGAGCGGCGAGGGAGGATGGTGGTCGGTGGGATTGATCCAGAGGGCCCTCAAAAACTATCTTACCTTTTATTAAACTTCCTTTGTATATATATCAGTATTAAAAGCTGTTTCTTTCTTACAAATAAATAATTGCATTATCGACTTCTTATATTAATCACATTTTACACGGAATACCTCCTCAGTTGAGTAAAATCCTAGCAGATTATGAGAAAAACTAGCCAGAAGTCAACTCACTCTTCGCGTTAAATTAACGCCTTGTCATATAAGTCCGCTTCGCTTTCATACAGGATACCTCGTCAGTTGAGAATTATCCGACTTATCTGGATGTATTAAATCAGTGTAAAGTGTAAGCCGGGGGATATTAAACCACTTGGAAGTGTGTAATGCAAATTGACGTATTAAGAGGTGTGCATTTAAAACGCGTGTCGTGTTTACTGTAATCTATACACTCTGCTTAATTTATTGGAAGGTTTCGCGACAACGTCGTATTAATTAATGTTTTAATGTAAGATGTATAAAAAACTACGTTTTATAATATATTATTTCCAACCTTTATCATCCCCATTTATTTTCTCTTGCTTAGGTTTCACCCTTATGACATACTTTATTTTGGGTTAACTCATTGAATCTTATAAAACTCATTTTAATAAGTTTTTAAATCTCAAAACGAAACATGAAACTCGGTCCGAGTACCAGCTGCTACCGTTATATTTATTTTCTGTTTCTTTTCGGTATCATGTTTAATTTAAGGAGTTGTTAATATGATGTAATATCGTATTATTTATTTATTTATTACAAAAAAATAACATATTTTATATTATAGTATCAAGATGTTAAAAAACATGATTTTTTTCTTCGTATTAATATTCTAGTCTCAGCATCTCGTACCATTATTGTCCCATATTTAGTTACGTGCAATGGTAGAGAGATTACAGAGAAATCAAAATATATCTTTATGTGCACCCCTCCCTCATGGCTTCCCCAGACTGGTATAATTTAAATTAAATCTATTATATATAATATTATAGTATATTAAAGTATATTGTAGTGTATTTAAGTATATTATAGTATATTAAAGTATATTATAGTACATTAAAGTATATTATCGTATATTAAATTATATTATAGTATATTATAGTATATGAAAGTATATTATAGTATATTATAGTATAGTATAGTATAGTATATTAAAGTATATTATAGTATATTAAAGTGTATTTTAGTATATTTAAGTATATTATTGTATATTAAAGTATATTGTAGTATATTATAGTATATTAAAGTATATTATAGTATATTAAAGTATATTATAGTATATTATAGCATGTTATAATATATTAGAGTATATTAAAGAATATTACAGTATGTTATAGTATTTTATAGTATTTATGTCGGGAGTGAGACCCATTTGCTATTTCCAATATTGCATATTTATGGCTGAGAAATTTGTTTTATTGCTGACGAAATTGCTTTACAATTATATTTGAAAATACTTTCGGGTTTGTTTTTTACCTTCTGGAAGACGGATTATAAGACGTTATAAGGTGAAACCGGTCCGGTCTGAAATAAACAAGTAGAAAGAAGTTGCAGAGGTTTTTTTAATAAAATAAAATTAATTTAAAAATGGAATTCCACCGTGAGTCGGGAGGAGAAGGGAAAGAGGAAGGTGAGGAAATACCTGACTATTCAGATCTGGTCACCAAACATGGCTAAATGCCATTTCAAGAAACGTTTCAATGCTGAATGGTGGTCTTTCACCAGGGCGATACTGAGAGTATCTTCCACTATAAATATACTATACATTATTTTTAAATGAATTAATTGTGAAACAGCACAAATTAATTAAATAAGATTTACATGCGCACGCCGTCCAGTTAAAGCAAAACATATGCACTTGGATGATTGTGCTTTATTAAACTTGGTTTGCTTTTCTCATTTAAAACCTTTTGAACGATTGCAGCGCCCTCAATTTTTTCTACTTTAAATACCAAGCTGTGCGTTACATATTTATTATTTAAATAAAATAATTTTACGCAAGTAGAAATGCCATGTCGTAAATATTAGATATAAATTTGAATATTTTCGATCTACAATTATGTGTTACTAGGTATACCAGACGTGACTATCAAAGTTTGTAATACCCTCCGTTTGCGTAACATCAAAACCAGTACATAATTCAGTAGGGGGTACGACTAGATACGTCATCAACTACTGAGTTCGTGCAGCTTCGAACGAGCGACGACTAGATACGATCCTCAATCGAGCTAGCAGGTAGTACTCGTCGGGCTCACACAGACGACCCGACCACAACCTGATAGAGAGGCGACTAGATACGCAACCCTGTCTTGTTATGTTTGCACAAAATGAGGATTTGTGCAAACGCCCGATTTCAGTTCATATTGGCTTTCGACAAGCGTAGTTCCGGGGGTTTCGAGGAAGTGATGATAAACAGTGCACGTTATCGTCTTCTTTTTCTACGCCCCTGAACGTCGTTTTCGTACCGAGCCGCAACTGGCCACTAACGGGACATTTTTCCGACCCCCGCCACTTCTACGGTCGCTCCCGGCGACGGTCCCGAAAGCAGAGCGGGCGCTCATTGGTCGAGCCTCTCCGACCCACAAAAACTTGTCAATAATTATTGTTCTACCAAAATTGTCTGTCTTTGTAAGCGATTCTTGCAGCTGCGGTGAATGATATAAATAAACGATGTTTTCTGATCTGTTCATTAGCACCCGCGGAATCGAATAAACTTACCCAATTTATGTTTGTACAATGCATTTTTCTGTAATTCGGCGGCAAAGTATCACCTGTCCTACTTTGACCCCCATGACATACTTTGTAATAATTTTGGCTTCTTTAATAAAAAATAGGTGAAGATTGCAATAGGCTCAATTCAAGCAGAAGGTCGTGGTTCATATCCTAATTTTTTGATCAAGTCGATCCAAGATTGACAGAATCTACGGCAGCTCGCGAAGTATTCACGAGTTCAAACTGCCCGATTCGCCGCACGGTATCGCACCGAAGTACTTGAACGACGAGTGCAATTCTAAAAAATCAGAGTATTCTCACGGATTCAACACGTCTTCTACCTACTTCGCCTGCATCTTCACCCGGCCTGAAAACCGACCGTGACTTTCTCTTCACCCTCACCACCTCCTTGCAAGAAATCGTCTGCCTTTTTCAAGGCATTTCCCCCCCTCAAGGAATACACCTTCCCCCTTCCTTCCTAACCTGCTCTGAAGCGTCGAAGTGGCCAGCCTGATCTTCTTCTTCTAAACGTGTGGCAAGAGTTTACAGATCTTGTCCCGTACACTAGGATTAGGTACCGACTATACCCGATGAGAATACCCTAGGGTATATATTTTTATTTTTATGTATGTTTTTATAACTAAGCAAATTTTGCGTGTTGGATGAAAAAGATAGAATCAACATCAGAGACAGTAACAGTAACAGTTTACGGGAGGAGGGGAGATATGAAAAAGATAGAATCAACGTCAGAAATAGTAACAGTAACAGTTTACGGTAGGAGACGAGATATGAAAAAGATAGAATCAACGTCAGAAATAGTAACAGTAACAGTTTACGGTAGGAGACGAGATATGAAAAAGATAGAATCAACGTCAGAAATAGTAACAGTTTACGGTAGGAGACGAGATATGAAAAAGATAGAATCAACGTCAGAAATAGTAACAGTAACAGTTTACGGTAGGAGACGAGATATGAAAAAGATAGAATCAACATCAGAGACAGTAACAGTAACAGTTTACGGGACGAGGTTAGATATGAAAAAGATAGAATCAACATCAGAGACAACAACAGTAACAGTTTACGGAAGGAGGGGAGATATGAAAGACGATTATATAAATAGTAATCTACAAAAGATTGCTTTAATTTTATTGCTCTCGAATGAATATAGGCAATGAGGCATTGCAGGCATTCAAAATATTTTTAGACAACGGTTGACATCCAAATATTTTATTCACTATCTGGCTTTCCCCGACTTATAAAAGCACCCACCCCTACAATCTCCACCCTAGGGTGGTCGAAACATCCTAAAATACCGCAATATCTGTCATAATACAGCCTTCAAGTAAATAAATCACTACTCGGTCAAGAATGTGCTTAAAAGTAGGCTTTGACATGACCTAAGGAAAGTCTGTACCATCCCCTTAATGTATTGATTTTTCTCGTCACCTACTACTGCTCGAGTGACAATCTGCATAGTAACGCTAATAAACCCATGACTCTGTAGAAACGGGCTGTCCATTTGATAGATTCCCCTATCTTAACAAACGAATTGCAGTCTTTAGAGTACAGACGTCAGGTGTGAATTCTGTCTTTGTTCCATCGGTATTTCAATAGAAGATGCTCTGACGAACCAGCGTCATTAATCCGTTTGGTACCGGTGCATAGTCGGGAAACTCGCCAAACGCGCGCCCAACATTTGTACACGGTTGACATTTGTCATGTAAGAACGGGTAGTTTGTACGACTCGTTCTTGAGTTCAACAGCACGGATGTGGAGCGATTTACCGGCCTCTGTATTTCCTCTCTCCTACAACATGGGTTTCTTTAAGACCCAGATTCACTCCTTCCTGTCTTCTTAAAGACCCTCCACACAGCATCATATGCACTGGTGCCGAAGGAATCAATGACGCTAGTTACTCAGAGTATCTTCCATTGAAATACCGGTAGAACAAGGACAGCATTCTCACCTGATGTCTGTTTTCCAAAGATCGCAATCCGTTTGTTAAGATAGACGAATCTATCAAACGGACTGCCCGTTTCTGCACAGAGTCAAGGGTTTTTTAATTAATTTTGAGACTCCCGATCAGAGGTGGCTGCCAAATTCTACAGTGGGGCGCAATTGCAATTCGTACAGATGTATACTATTAATGTACTCGTATCTGCGGGTTCTGTACAGTACGCCCAGCTTCTAAGAGGCTAACTTTACTCTGGCTTCGATGGAATCCCAATACCTTAGCTGGTCACTTAGGCTAATAAAGGAGCAGAGAAAAATTCTCTCTACCAAAATAATACTTACTTTGTGGTTTGATCAAATTGCAAATTTAAAAATTGTGATATCTCTCTTTTATGATTCTGTTCGCAGTATCAGTTTCGCATACAACTACGCTTCAACACGGCGCTATATCACCTAACAATAATTATCTTTTGATAAATGATCTTTCATCATGAAACGCGATATGTGATATAGAAATGCCATATTTTATTAGTCTGTTAGCCACCAAGGCCGCCAGTTGGCTAGTTTTATATATATACTACTTTCTTATGAAGGCATTTTTTATTATTATTGTGTGATTAGATAATATTTCTGCTCATAACAAATAATATTGGCAAATGACTATGATGAAATCTATCGTCATGGGTACATTGGTATCACAGGGAACGTGGAGAAGGAAACTTGCTGAAACGATGAAAAGATGCGAAGGGATGCAAAGTATCCTGAACTCCGTAGGTTCAGGAAACCAAAGGGCTAAAATTATTCTGACATAATAAATAATAAGAGGTCTTAAAATAGGTCATTAAAATAACAATTGACAACATGAAATTATTTTTTTATCAATAATATTTAATAATAATATTTATTTATTTGGAACACACATTATTTAAGAACAACATGTAAGAAAGCTTTGACTGTCCAACTAGGAATAAATCCCGTTTTAGGACAGTCAAATTGACAAGTTTAGTTCATATTGAGTGTCATTAAACAAAAATAGAATGGAAAAAAGCTAGTATTGACTTAGTATGGTAATATAATATATCTAAAAAAAAAAATGATTATAAAGAGATGTGAAGAATAGTATAAAAAAAATTGTGTAATTGTGTTGAGTATAGTGTAATAGTCAAATACTTATGAAGAGATGAGAAAAACAAATATTGAAGAGTAAACAATTATGTAGGAGTATATGTGTTTGATAAGGTACTGGTTGGTACTATGAGGAAAAAATGCGTTTAAAATTTAGTACTAAAATATATATATATATATATATATATATATTATTGAGTAATATTGATGAGATTGAGTTACGTATCACTCAGCTTTATGAGCCGACGACGAAACTCAGGGATGCAGCCAGAAGAGGATGCAGTATTAGTTTGTCGTATTGTAGATTTATTAAGTAGTATTAGTTTGTTACATATTCTACAAATTTGTGCAGTACTCAATTTTGTAAAATGAAAGCTGTTGCTTGTACTTATAAAAAATATCTAATATAAAAAAAAATGTGCAGTGAATGTTTCAATTAAGGAAAGTTACACATACAAAAATATGAAAAGCAGTTTCAAAAATTACATTTGTTTTTAAATAATTAGTGTTGGGCAGATATAGTCAAACTGCATGGTGAAAATATATGTAAAAAAGAGAAAAATAAATAAAATGTCTGTCAACTGAGGAAAGATAAGTAGTTTACAAAAATATTAATAACCATTTCAAAAAATTACAAAGGTACGTAGATAACTATTGTTTTACAGTATGCATGATCATTAGTAAACGGTGATAAAATAAATCGAATGTCCATACTTATATGTCGTCGGTACATAATAATAATAATAATAAGAGTTAATTTCTATAGCGCAGTTTTGTGAAGGTTCACCTCAAGTGCGCTTTATACTAACTAACCTAACCTAATATAATTGTACAATAACAGATATACTACATAGTATATCTGTTATTATAATATATATACAATATGCAAATTAATGCTATGACATACAATATTCATGAGCAGGAATTATAAAATAACAATTTAGAAACTAAGGGTGTAAATAATCAAATATATAGTGGGTACAAATAACAAGAGAAAATTATATGACATTATATACATGGTTTTTCACTGAATACTAATGGAATTAAATAACAAGGAGAGAAAACCGCAACTAAATAAGCTATGGAGGATTGAAAGAAAAAGAAAAAAACAGAAAAAAAGAAAAAGAAAAAAAAAAGAAAAAGAAAAAGAAAAAGAAAAAGAAAAAGAAAAAGAAAAAGAAAAAGAAAAAGAAAAAGAAAAAGAAAAAGAAAAAGAAAAAGAAAAAGAAAAAGAAAAAGAAAAAGAAAAAGAAAAAGAAAAAGAAAAAGAAAAGGAAAAAGAAAAAGAATAGAAAAAGTGTCCTGAAATTCTGTTTCTACGTACATGAATTTATGTTTTATGTCGGATAGGATTTTTTGAATAATTTTGTTTTCAATACCCGTTTGAACTCTGCTAAATTCTGAATGTTAGCAATATTTGGGGGAAACTTACATGAGATATAATTTATTAATGCCAGATAAAAACAGTATAATTTACATCTCAAAAAATACTAGCGTAATGCCTAAATAAATGGCCAGCAATGGGGCGCAACTAGTAGCCTAGCAGAATTAGATGAAGAAGAATGTGTCAATAACACTTAGCTTAGTTGGTAGAGCGCTAGTCCCAGATCGACCGAGAAGTTCAAATCATCTCAAAGACGCTGTACAAATACTACTTCCTAGTTTCGGGGTTATTATCACCAAAAAGTAATCTAGAGATTGGATTAAAGACATAGAAAATAACAAAAAAGGTAACGATCTCATCTGGGATTCGAACCTGGGACTTTACGGTGTACCCGGGACCTGCGCTCTAACCAATTGAGATAATACCACCTCATTCTTCTCCGTCATTTTATCAAAATCATACTTCAGTATTAACTGTTAATATCGTCTTTAATTAATCCTCATAAATTTTTGGCATCTATCTTTCTATTTTGCCTGCAAGATTCTACCCGAATTTATTAGCAATCTATATAGTGTCACGGAAATAGCTATCCTAATTTTATTTATATAGGACATTTCTTGACTTTTTCTACAAGTCCAGGAATAATACTTTTTTTTTAATGTTGTAACTTATTTATAATTGTACAAGCAAACATCCTCACCGCCTTCTCCTTCACCTCACACTTAAACATTTATTTTCAATTTTGTGTGTTGTAGATCTACTGGCAAATGACTATTTTCGTGGTTTCACATAAAAAAATGAGTGAGTTAAAATGCATGAACAGAAATCACCTTTTACGCAGGTAACACTAAATAGTTTTCGTGAGCATTATTATATGAGAAAGGTAGTCGAGAAAGCAATGTGACGTCACTTGATACTAAATATATTTTTCCTAAGTTTTTTGATAAACCCATATTCAACACTGATATAATTATAATGACGACAATTGGCATACTAAAATAGTTTTTCCCCTGTTATCCAATTACATTAAAGGACAACACAGTCACTGTTCGTGATTTACTGTCTGCGTCTCTAATAGTTAACCCTAAACATGCCATCGGTGGGTAATAATCCGAAAGGTCATTCCCACTAAATACTATATTTTATTATTACACCTGACTAGCCCAGTATTAACCAAACCCATAAAATAGTAAAAAAAGAATAGCCACAGAAATCTGGATACAAATTAAGTCTAGCCGATACCTCCTACTTTTCACAAAGTGCCAAAGCGAGTATCGTAAATTTAATCCACCCTTTCAACACGAAATACGTTCAACTTGGTGCTTTCAAAAGCAACGCTCAGCATTCTCACAACCAATAAAATACCTTTTCATTTATTGTATTGTATGTTTATCGATCGGTATTCGGGCATACATTTTTACTGACTGCCATATATTTACTTGATAACTCATATAGTTTCAAGCGGCCCCAATCCCGAGCCTTGAGGTACACTGTACGTACGCGTTGTATAAGGCAAGGCCGACCGGTTGACAGCTCTGAGATATAGATCATACAAAAAGTTCTAATAATGAACCTATAAAATACACCACCAAATAAAAATGTACATTTCGTTAACATGTATTGCATTATGATTCAATATTAACGATTTTAACCTTTTAAAATTGTTCAAAAACTGGTTTTATCGTATCGGAACAAGACTTATCAACTGGGGAACCATTGGCCAATCCAGTTTTGTTCTGACCGCCAACTTTTTATTGGACTTTTAAGCAAACATTTTTTACTTAAAAAACAAATTATAATAAAGATGGATACAGGTAAGAGCCGTTTGAATAATAATAATTGTTGTTTTATAATGTTAATTGAACTTTGTACTGAAATATTAATGACTTATTTACTGTGGTAAAACTAAGATAACGATATTACTACGACTGGGAATTGTGAATTTAAAAACAATACGGACATAATCTCTATACATAAAAATAAATGTCGATTTTCTAAAAAATTACTAGACCTGTTTCGCTGAAAATAGTACAGTTTATTCTTATTAGTGCCGGGAAGGTTTAGTGAGTAGTTTGAATGAAATCCAATATGTAAAACTGTTGCTATAACGTTTTAAAAATTGTAAGAAAATATTGAACCCGCCATGTTGTATTGAGGTTAGTCCATAGATATACCACTCTGGTTAGCCACAGATAACATATTCAAAAGGAAAAGGTTTGTTGAGCAGAATATTTTCAAAATGGTAAACACAAGTAGGTACCTACTTTAGAACTTTATTATTTAGATTTGTTTTGAAAAAATAAATGTTTGGAATGAAATAAATTTTTCAAATTAATGTTTCTTAATTTCATTGTTTAGAGATAGTGATAGTCGTCACAATGCATTACTTTCGCTGTCAAATCAATTATAGCACCCAAACGACATGCAAGAATGCACAACTACATAACATTAATAAAAAAAAATAAAAAATCAAGAGTAAGACCGGGTACACATTAGCATTAGTTCAATTTTGGAATAACTTATTGAAGCTTATACTTATAAACTCCATTGGAATATATTTTTATTCATTGAATATAATAATATTATCTCTCAAAATGAAACAGGAAATCGAAAAGACACAGGAAATGGTTACAATAGCAGCTGGGACACGACCCCAGGACCTCACGATCTATCCGGAACCTTACGTTTTAATTCGCTAAGCTACTGCTACCCCAATCCATCCCGTCATTTTTATCGGTTTCGTACTACTATTTCTAAGAACTGTAAATATCATCTTCAATTAATTCCCATATATTTTTTGGCTGCCACCTTTACATTATGACCACGAGATTCTACCCGGATAGACTGAGATCCTGTGTTCGAGTCCCAGCTGCTGCCATTTTCTTTTTCTTTTCTGTGGCTTTTCGGTTTCATGTTTGAGTGTAAGGTCGAGGAGTAAGGCTCTCGACTACGAATCCGAAGGTCGCGGGTTCAAACACCGGCTTGCGCAAGTAAATTTTATTTAATTAATTTGTGTTGTTTCACAATTAATTCATTTAAAAATAATGTACAGTATATTTGCGCACGTTCCAGAGTGGAAGATACTTTCAGTATCTCCCCGGTGAAAGACCACCATTCAGAATTGAAATGTTGCTTGAAATGGCTTTTGTACCAGCTCTGAGTATCCAGGTATTTTACCACCTTCCCCTTCCCCTTCTCCTTCCCTTCCCCAATAACTTCAGCCTCACAATATTCCCCAATTGGGGATGCCATAGTCACACTCTCTCCAGACAGTTGGGAGCAGTTGGGACTCTTGTGCGGTATTCATATAAAAAATAAAAAAGTTCCATTTTGAAAGTTGTAAATATTATCTTCAATGATTAAAAAAAATTACAAAAAAATTATTGGTTTACTTTTATGAAAATTTGTAGAATTGTACCTTTTAAATACTTACATATTGTTTTAAATACGTTAAAAGATCTTTAAAACACATTAAGAGAAATGTTACAACTTTTTTTATGAATAATTGTAACATTCCCGGGTTTAGAATGAGCTGGAAATTTTATAAATCCTCCAATTATCATCATTATCAGTCAAAAATGTTGCTTGTGAAACGATATAAATATCTTATTTGACGCCTGGTGGAAACCCAACGCTTCTGACCACTCGGCCACTAACCGGTGTGCTGGTTGGTTTTCGTGTTTTATTAGAAACAAGCATTTAATTCCCGGCTTTGCCCGAATTTTAAAGCTCTTTAACGGTCAGCACCTAAAAATACGCACTTTGCATGTTGCTAACTCAAGAAATACTACTAATGATTTATCTCTTAATTGTATACGGCCAGTTAGTAGAATGTACTAGGTTTCAAAAAACACAAACTGTAATCCTCTAAATTCTATATGAAATACGTACTGGAATTTTAGGTAAAACGTTCGAAATTGCTTTCACTGGTTTTCAAACTGGACATTTTATTTTCGGACATTTTGGGATGTATTTCTTAGAATTTAAAGATTACAATTTGACGATTTTTGTTAATTGAAACCTTATACATTTTCCTAACTACACGTATAAAACGAACAGATTATTTGTAGTACTGCTTGAGTTAGCATCTCACAAGGTAATGTTTAGAACCATTTTTGAGTGCTGGCCCTTAATAGTATTTATTTTTCTTTTTTAACAATAAAAAAAAAATGGAACAAACTATTTGGAAAAATCAAAGCTCATGTTGGAATGACTAAAATACTAAATACTAAAATATGTTTTAAATTTCCATGAAGTCAGATTTCACTGTCAGTAAGTGTTATGTTGAGAAAAGGAAAGAAAATGTCTACTTTATCATTTAATTTTAAGTTTAATAAATATTTTAGGTTTAAAATTATCGTGTAACTATCCGGAACCTTTTCCACGAGTTTTCAGTGTTTTCCGTCACTTACCGTAATAGGTCAATACTTCCACCCTTGGACTGTCCCCGAGGGCGAGCTTCCGCTGAACTCACATTCCAAGCGGCGGGGCCTGCGCTCGCCGTGCGAGGCGGCGATTGGACTGCGACCTATCAGGCATCTGGGTCATACGTTGATCCACTTTCCGGGAAATCTATTAATTCTGAATGTTTAGAAGAAATATTCCATTAGTGATACAGTGGAAAATAAAGTATCTGATAAACAGGGCTGTGGCCTAGAAAGAAAGGAGGGATTGTTTTTTAAAGCCTTTGTTAATAGACTCTGGGGAAAGTCATCAGAAAATCTGTCAATGAGACAAAACAGAATAACCTTGTTTAGGAACTACTGAAATTTTCTACGCACGTAATGGTCGAGAATAAGGCTTCGTAGGGGATCTTTTTAAAGATAAACTAAAACTAACTATTCATGACACCGTTTTACCGCAGGGGTAAGCAGAGAGGATCGACCGCCACATAACTCTGTCGCAGCACACACTCCTTGTTTCATATAGGTATACTTCACTCTTATCTTAACTGTTTGACATGACCCGAACAAGTATTTAAAAAAAATATATTTACATTTTACAAAAGAAAAAAAAATACCATGAAGAAAGTCACGATAAATTATTTTTTTGTAATCATTGAAGAAGAAAATATTAACTTAACCTAAATGAAAGATGAAACCGGACAAAAAGACAGAAACTAAAAAGATTTCAGTCGCATCTGGGACTCGAACCCAGGTCTTCTGCCTATCTGGGGCAACGCTCAACCGACTTAGCTAATGAGACCAGTTCAATTTGTGTCATCTTCATCGATATCATATCTCAAGTTTTTCGGACGGGAGCTTGTTATTCAAACTCAAAATTTACAGTTAAGAAAGAATTCCGAGACTCTGATAAAAGTATGGAATATTATGCCTTTGTTCGTATAAACTTTTATGAGCTAATAATTTAACCAATGAATTTTGCACTGATTGAACGTGGTTGATGTTTCTTTGATTCACTTTATCGTTCCATCTCTTCCTCTTGCGTCCCCGAATTCTTTCACCTTTAAATTTCGCGTCATATATATATTTTGTTTCTTTACAATAATAATATTTGGATGATTAACACAGGGCCGTTTTTGTGAAAAATCACCTTTGTGGCGCTGTAAAAATTATATGTTTTTTTTCGATCACCAGATCAGGCACATGGGCATAAAAATAAAGTATGTATTTAAAAAAAAAAAAAAATTTCCCAACTGCTCCCAGCCGGCTATGGCATCCCCAATTGGGGAATGTTGTGAGGCTGAAAGTATTGGGGAGGGGAAGAGGAAGGTGGGAAATATAATAGTATATAACAGGCGAACTAATAACAGGAGGGATTATAGAAAAACAAAGATTATAAATCAATAAGGAATATTATAGAAATTCTATCTACGGATATGTAAAATTTGTATTATTAATTTTTACTTATCTTTTTATTATTTTACGCCAACGCTTTGTATATTTTTCTCTGTTACAGTAACAAACATTAAAAATAACAATTAAATTTCCAACTAAACTCCTGTTATAGAGTCAGTGCATAATGCATATTCGGTGTGTTAATAAAAATATTACGTATTCAGTTTAAGAGTTTTATAATTTTTAAATAAATAAGTATCTCGTTGGCTGAGTAGTGAATTCGAATAAATTATTGTCACATTAACAATCGCAACAAAAATACATCTAAAATATCTCATGCATACACAAAAGAAATACATGCGTGCTTATAAAAAAAACAAGTACACGTGTTCCTGTACAGAAGTACATAAGTACAGAAGCTGGTAGCATTTTCATCTAATTAAGTGCAGATCCAAGATATATGCCACGATTAACGCAACAAAACTGCCAGTCAACACGAACAGTGAACGAGCTACGTTATCTCTACGTACGTAACGTGTTCCGTTTCACGTCGATGGCGGTCTGTCATGAGGTCATGAGTGACAAGTGACAGGTCGCGTGTGTTTTGCGTGACGTCACACGACCAGGGCTTAAGTGACTTGTGACTTATCCGGGACTTACATGGCCTGGCGACAACGGAGCGGCCAATAGCACACGCCCACACTCCGGTGCACATTAGAACACAAAATCTCACTGAACACAAAATTCACAGAAGTGTGATCTATAATCTTTATAAATTTGATATGTAAACTGTTAACATGATGAGCTCAAGGGAGATAGAAGAAGACCATCAGGAGGCGAGGCCTTTCCTAGAGGGGTGGCAGCCGGTCATAGAATAATGAAGAAAATGGGAAATGCTACGTGGGCGAGTTTCGTTGTCCAAAAGTCAATCCACTTGGGCCCTAAATTGTAATACAAAACAATTATTTCATCATCATTTCATTTTACCGGCAATAATATACATGTCTAGAGTGTAAGAGAGATAGAGCGCTGTATTAGCAGTATTTTCATTGGCTCTCTCGGCGATATAACCAAATGCACATCGGCTTCCATTTAAATATACGTGGAAGGCACTTTTGGAATGTATTCTTTGTTCCGTGCGACAAGTGCTGTCCAAGACTTTTCTACAGTGGGGCCTCCATTTGGGGTATGTTGACAAGATGGAGGAGTGGGGAGGGGAAGGAAATATAGCAGAGGACCCTTGGGAAATACCTTGCTTTTGAGATCTGTTCACTAAACACTTCAATTTCGATGCTGAATGATGATTTTTCACTAAGGCGATACTGAAAGATATCGAGGAGATATCACTCTGGAACATGCAGCAAATATACAGAGTTACTAAAAATGATGGACTCATTTACGCACGTTCTCCTCAGAGACAGTTTACAGATACATCCAGTTTGATCAAATTGATACCAACGACAAATGCTCTTTCTAGTTGGAGGATCAATAAACCACTCGAGTCCTTTTTGCTCCCGATGGGGAACTTAGTTACTTGTTCCCCATCGGAACGAAATAGGTTCGAGAGGTTAAAATGGAGATGACATATACGCTGCACTACAGTTGCCGACTTAGTTTTACAGAACTCACTAACACAGAAAACGTTGCGCTGCATGGTAGCCATATTACTCATAACTGACGCGAAATGGCTGTCGGGCGGCGCGAGCATTCTAGTGGTCGTTTGTATAACTATGCGAATTCAAACCTTTCGGACCTCCTCTTTCAATTCTTAAAATATAAATAAAATACTAAATAAATTCAAAAATATAACGGTACGAAAATTGGTACCTTCTATTAATATTATTATTTTATATAAATCATAAACAGTGGTAGATACTCTCAGTTCATGTTTGCTGACCTGATCTGAATTTTCAGATACTTTTCTTCCATCCTCTTTCCCATCTTCTTCCCCTCATCAATCCTTTCAGCCCCACAAAATACCCCAATATTTAAGCATGCCGTAGTCCTTAACTGGTTTCGGTTTCTTATGCGGTGTTCACATAAAAAAGACAATGTAATTGACTATCTATCTGACCAGGAAAAAGCCCGACAATTGAAAACGTCTGATCAATTTCCTCCGAAGTAAGATAAAATTGTGTTTGTTTGTGTCTGACATACCTAAAATACATTTCTATCGGTTTATCTCTTCAGTGGACTGTTGTTCTATGGTCCATCGAACTGGATATGGTCAAGACGGGAGCACTTTTTATCTATTTCCCCGTGTGTGTTTGCTAAATTTGATGCTTACCTATGTTTAATGTGTTCGCGATTGAGTTAACACGTGGGTTTCCGCGTTTCTGGCCTCTTTGAAATGTGCTTAGTGTTTGTTGTCTCAGAACTAGAGCCCCAAATTTGTAATATCACAATTTTTTTGGTTTACTGTCAATAATTAAAAAAAAATGGACACAGAAGGTTGTGTGGTTCTGTGTCATTTTAAATTGTCAATACTTGGTTTTGTTAGTGAAGATTTGATTGTTTTTTTCAGGAATTGATAAGTCGAGCGAGTGAAGCCATTCCAATAATTGCTTTATAACACTAGATTGATGAAATGTAAATATATACTTTTTATTTATTAATACATATAAACATTTGAAATCGGTACTGACATGTTGCCCATCTCACTAGGTGTGAAACGCCTGTGTTGAGATGTCAATTTACAGGAGTTGTCATTCCGCTAGGTTCATGAATATATAAAGAAGACAAAACTGATTACAATTTACAATTATTTTTTAAATGTAAAACAAATTTAAAAATACGAAATATTTATGATGGAAGTCACTTTGTGGTTGAGTAGATACGATTAACAATGTTTGGAATCGAAGGCTTGATGATTGAAATAATAGTATAATCCATCTTAAATATTTTTTTGGTTCTTTCTAATATTTATTTTACTCTGCCTTCTCCTACCACTCCGATGTTTCCTTCTACCTTTCAACATTTCCCAACATCGTTTTGTCATAGTCCACTGGCAGTTGAGACTCTTGCGTCTTAAAATCACCTGAAAAAGAAAAGCTGTTTGAAATAATCGATACGTTTTTTTTCATATATGAATACGGCACAAGAGTTCCAACTGCTTCCAACCGTCTGGAGTCAATGAGACTATGCCATCCCCAATTGGGGAATGTTGTGAGGCTGAAGGTATATGGAAGGGGAAGTAGAAGGGGAAGAGGAAGGTGGGGAAATTCCTGGCTATTCAGATCTGGTCACCAAACATGGCTAAAAGCCATTTTAAGTAATGTTTCAGTTCTGAATGGTGGTTTTTCATCAGGGCGATACTGAGAGTATCTTCCACTCTGGAACGTGCGCAATATACTATATATTGTTTTTAAATGAATTAATTGTGAAACAGCACAGATAATTTAAATAAAATTTACTTGAGCACACCGGGATTTGAACCCGCGACCTTCGGATTCGTAGTCGAGAGCCTTACCCCTCGACCACGGAGGCCGTCAAAGATACCAAGAACATTGGCTTGTTTATCAAGAAATTAAAAAAAAAACTTTTAATGTAAAAGTAGAAATCGCTTTCTTTCAGCAAAATTGAAATCAACCATATACCTACATGGACTATTTTCCTAGAAAACAATGAATGGCAAGTCTAATAAAAAATTTCAACGACCTTTTCGATTTTCTTTCAAAACGAATTTTTATTTGCTTAACCCTTTCAGTCCCGAATTACAACTGGCAGTGATAAGATATATGTGATTCTTGATAACAACTTGTAGATTTTTTTGTAAAATGTTGGTGTTAGTTTTTTTTTTACAATTTCAAGGTACTTTCGAAGTTATTGCTGCTTTCATTTAAAAGTTTATTAAGTATATAATTTCACTTAAAATAACAAATCATATACTGTTATGTTACGGCTACACTACGTTTTTTTTTAAATTCAGAAATACTAACATTCCCGGTTTACGAACAAACTGACAATATTTGAAAATCTCCTACTACCATCGCAGTAAGCGGAAGATGTTGCTTGTGTCGTAATGGAGGACTAAGCCAGCCGAAGAATTGAACTCAATGCCTGGGTGGGACCCAGATACGATACCAACTCAGCCCTTGAGAGTTCGTACAATAAAAACAAACTTTCAAAATTTATGTTAAAAAAATATAACAATTTAAGGGGTTCGGAAGTGTAAATTAAATGCAAGATTTTTAGAATATAAATATGGCCACTGCCTGAACGAGTAGCTAACATTCAATTAAAAAAATACGCACAAAGCCAATACTGCCAGCAAATGGAAAATAAAAACCGTCAGTTATTTTGATTCGCTCTAGATCTGTAGGAAAATAAGTCTGATATTTATTTATTTTAAATATACATACGGTACGAAAGGGTTACGTGAATTGTGCCAGATTTTGTTTGAATTAGAGCCAAGGTCACCCTTTATTATTCAGAGGCCTCCGAAAGTCGTTCCTTTCGATCAAATATTCCAAATTAAGAAGTATTTTTGACACATTGGCCTACTAGTGATTAGTAGGACTTTGTGTACACAATGTTGGAGTACATTGCTTTAATCTTGATCTTTAATGGGCTGGATTAATGAAGTGTATTTATTTTCAGACAATTGAAGACCCCTCCGGAAGAATGGACTATAATACATTAGGCCAAAAGCGTTTTTTTTTGTGGAATAATAATCTTCATAGCATTACGTAGGTATTGGACAATATTTCTTTTATTTTGGCGACAGTGCAATGATTAATATCTGCGGTGGATTTTTTTATGTTATGTTATGTCGAACTGTCATCTCTGGCTATTAAAGCTCCAAACAAATGGAATAAAATGCATATCCGATTTATAAAGCTGTAAGAATAGTGTGCGTAACTGCGATAATGTGATAATGGGTGAAACCGTTTTTCGGCCCTCGGACGTCATCTTTATGTGGAATGTTATTATTCACGGGCTTTTTATATTTCCTGAGTGTTGATGTCTCTCTTCTTACAGTGGGCGGTGCGATGATCGAGAGGACAGGGAGCCATTGTAATGGGGTGGAGGGAAGTGTTCCACTCACCGTGCGCACAGCAGCATTTAGTAGTACGTCGATCTTCAGGTAGAGTCAAAAATTCACCATTTAGAAACGAAATGATGTTTGAAATTGCTGTTGCCGTTGCGTTTGAATATGAAGTTAAGTCTTTTTACCAAGTTTGTTGTAATGGGATCACCGTTAAGTCCACTTCTAGCTGAGATATTTATGGATTATATTGAAAACATAATTCTTAAATCTCCCTTAGCTAAATACATACTATACTACATCAGATATGTAGACGATATCCTCATATGTTGGATAGGCACCAACCGACAGTTACATATCTTCACTAACTGGGCCAACATCGGTAATAATAAAATCTGCTTCACAGTAGAACATGAGATCGAGGGTAAAATAATTTTTTTAAATCTCACATTTGGTAGAAGTAATAATTGACATACCTTAGAAAACCAACTTTACAGATACAACAATAAATGCAAACTCAACTCATCCTTGGTCTCATAAATTATCAACGTACCATTCAATGGTAC